>PVJI01007132.1:0-80535 GCA_004026765.1 Micronycteris hirsuta
TTTTCTTTCTGTTGGTGTCATATCTAAGAATCCACGGCCAAATCAAAGGTCATGAGGATTGACCCCTATCTTTTCATCTAACAGGTTTATTGTTTTAGCTCTTATACTTATGTCCAATCTGCTCTTAAACTTATTCATTAAACTTATCACATTGTGCATCTTGATGGATGTTAACCAAATGTGGTAAATCATTGCACAATATATTCATGTATCAAATCATTATGTTGTACACCTAATACAATGTTATATAGAAGTTAAAAAAACTCAACATCATTTCAGATCATTTATTTTTTTAGTTCAAGAACTTTCATTTGGTTCTTTTTACAGTTTTCATGTTTCTACTGAGATTCCCCAATTATGTTCTCTTATTATGTTCATGTTTTCTTCCTATCTTTGATTGTGTTCGTAACAACTGCTGTGAAGTCCTTGTCTGCTTATTTCAATGTCTCTTTCATTTTGTGTCTGCTTCCATTACCTGATTTTCCCTTTGGTTATGGATACATTTTTCTGCTTATATGCATGCATGTCTACCAATTTTTTTATTGTGGATGCTGTGATGTTGAGTTTCTGGGTTTCCCCTCAGAAGATAGTGTTTTATTTTGGCGTTTGGTTAATTTACCTGTGTGTGGATCAGCTTGATTTTAACCTTTGTTAGGGCGGGTCTGGAGTTGTCTTTATTCTATAGCCTCAGTCACCCTTCTCTTAACATAGTACCTTTTGGGACAGTACTTAATGCCGTGGGCGGTTACTGCCTTCAGCATCCCCACTCTGGTTAGTGGAACTTGAATCACTGCGAGCACTGTGATGTCCAGAGCCTCCACCCAGCTCACGGCTTTCTGCCAGGCCTCAGGAAGTTCTGCCCTGCACATGTCTAACTTACTGTTCAGCCAAGGACTCAATGAGATGCTTACTGAGATTTCTGGAGCTTATCTTCTGTGCAGATATGTCTTCCCTGGTATTTTGCCCTGCAAATTCTAGCCACCTTGCCAGCCCCGAACTCTGATCTCTTCTTCTTCATCTTGTAAGACTTGCTGTGCCTTACTGGGTTTCTGCCTCTCTGGAAGTGCCACTAGTTAGAAGCCTGGGTTGGTTACTGAGATACCTCAGGTGTTGGCCCTGTCTCAAGGGTCACGGTCCTATGATCCAGTCTGTTGTCCTGCTTCTCAATGGCAATTGTTTCCTAAGTTTTGTCCAGTTTGTAGCTTTTTATGGCAGTAAGACTACTCTGGGACTAACTGTGCTATGTCTGCAAGCAGAGGCCCGCCGCCACTTAATTTTTAGATCACGTGTATGGAACTTGAGAACTATGTGCCTATATTTTATAAAAAGCAGAACAAAGAGGAGCAAACATTCATATCGTTCTTGTTAGAATCAACATTTATATAAAAGTTTTCATTTAATTTGTCATTGCATAGAGGAATAGGTAGAGAAATATGTTTGATGAAATACTTAGTAATACCACTGGAACACACATACTCCTTTATTCTGTCTGATGAAGGATGATGGTAGAATAGAAGAGCCTTTTAAGATAGGAAAAGCAATATTCTGCATTGGCTTGGGTTGCAATAAATCTGTATATTGTATAGCTATGTTGTAAATTGTCCCACTCTTTTATAAATCTAAATTTGGAAATAAAATCCTAACTAAATTCCAAAGTAGTTCTCTGACAGTTATGTCAATTCGTTGACTATTTTTGTGACTTTTTCATGCTAAATTATAAAAGTTACATTTAATTAATTTATTTTTTTTATGCACCTTTAGGTATATCTTGGCAAAGTTCGTGATTGTAAAGAGCACATCTTAGACTAGGAAAATATGTTATATTTTTGGTTGTAGCAATTATTTTACCTAAATGAGAATAGTCTGTAACTGGGTTCTGTCGTTTCAGAATGCTGAAGCTTGGAACAATTTATCAACATCCTATATCCGATTAAAACAAAAGTAAGTACAAGAACTTTGCTTCCAAATTAAATGAAGGAGATTTTCTTCAACTGAATACTAAAACGTTGTGCCTTATAGCCATTTGACTTTTAAATGTAGTTTATTTCTTGAAAATATTTAATATGCAATAAAATAAGAAATATTTGAAATATTTATATGCTACTGAAGTTTTGTACCTTAAATTTCATTACATGATAAAAGCAAGCATGCCTTTTAGTTGGTCAACTCAGCTGATAGATTCTTATTGATTGTTTGTGGTGAATTAGACATTATTGAAAAATAGAAATATGAACCAGTGTCTTTAGGGACTGTAGGTTTAAAAAAATAAAATACTCCGTATTATTTAAAAATTAACAATATTGGTAGTGTGTTGTAAATATTAAGTGAGAAGTGCAAAGAGGGCTGTAAAAATAGTGGGTGAAATTTGTAGAACACTTAGTCTGTACCAGACATGTCAGAAGAGAGAGGGTGGACGATCCTGGTTCAGAAATGCTTCTGCGAAAATGCTGGGATCAAACTCACATTTGAAGAGTGGGTAGCGGGCACAGTGGAAATCCTTCCAGGCAAGGGGAGTGTGATCAAATGCAGGGTGACGGGAGTGAACACAGCACCTTAGGAGATGGGAAGTGAAAGAATCCAGCCGTGGACTCTAAGTGAGGGGTAAGGTTTGGAAAGGTCATTTGGGGTCAGACTGCAGTAAGCTCTGGTTATCTGACTAACAAGTTGAGACTATTCTGTTGGAAATAGGGAGCCAGGATTTCGGTGGGGGTAATTTCATGAACAAAAAAGCTTTTTGGGAAGATTTATCTGGTGGCAGTGTGTGAGGCAGACTGGAGAGGAAACCGGGGGCTGGGAAACCAGTTATGGGACAGCTGTTGTAACAATCCAGGCGGGAGATAACTAGACTGGAAAAAGAAGGGGCAGATGCCAGTTTATAAAGGAGACAAGCAGATGGGCTTGCTGACCGGCTACGGAAAGCGAAGGAAAGGTCAGAGACAAGGATTGCTGTTACCAGAGTTTTAATAAAGCAATTAAAGAATAGATATATTTTTCTTTTCATTTGTCCTTATTTTCAGACTTAATTTAATTTTTCTTTGTGGATTCACAAGATACTTCTAAAGATAACATTAAATCCCCATTGCGTTGAGATCACGAAATGCTTCCGCTGCTCTTGGATGACAGTCTACAAAAATAAAGTACTGTTTGTTCTACCATTCTCTTCAGAAAATAATATTATGTTCTTGATTGCAACTGATTGTGGTGAAACTCACTAGAGACCCTTTTGATTGAAAGCAAGGACGAGGAAAATCCCTGTCATAGCTGTAGAGTGATCTCAGTGGGTTTTTCCAGCGGCCCTGATAATTTTGTATGTAGTGAGTCTCCTGATACCCAACCTGGTCCTCCAGCCCAGTAATCCTAAGAATTCTGCTTTCTCTCTCAGGGAATTTCACACATTGTTCCTCAACTTCCTTTTGATGCTTCCTTGACTTCATGCAGCTCCACAAATAGGTTTCTGTGTAAAAGTGGGGTTGTAAGGTCAGAGGTAAATCACTCTTTATTCCTAGCTTTTTACTCTTTCCTTTCTCTGCTGCAGTTTGGGACAGAGCTAATTTTTGACTGGGGGAAATTATTAGTGCACCTTTCAAAAGAATTCTATCCATGCCTTAAAGTGACTCTGATTCCCCGCCCCCCACACCCCGCCCCATGTGGACGGGAGTCTTAGTTCACTACCGTTGAAGGTAGTTGCTGTGATGTGGGAGTGGGCTCACAGAGTGAAATAGAGAAAGTGAAAAAGAAGGAAAAAATCCAAAAGAAACAATTTATGGTTAAATTTGAAATAGTGTTAGAGTAAGGGTACTTTCATTTTTATCTAGAAAGGATGGTGGGCCAAGGAATAAATGAATCAGTACATTTCATAACTTAAGGTACACTGTTTAAAGTAGAGACTAAAAAATTAAACTGTAGTGAATTGAAAAGACTGAAGTGTTATGAAAAGACTGAAAGGACTTAATCGCAAGGAAATCATTTTGATCAATACCATGGATGTATTAGAGATAGATCAAATGATTTGAGTGTTCAGTGACTCTTGGGGAAAATTACCGATGACATGAACACACTTCTTTCCAAATGCTTACTGGAGTGACTCAGATCGGTGGCCTAGGATGGCCAGGAGACCACCATTGTCCTCTCCAAAACTTGTCTTGAGGTCGGCAAGGAGCGAGGGGCCTTAGAGAAACACTCTGGGGTTAAGCAGTGGAAGGAAGGTGGGTCATGCAGTCTTGAGTCAAAATGACTGTTGGAAAGGTAGATTGATAGCATACATCTGCAAAAGGCTACCGGAATTGTCCAGGAAAACACTTATGATCTATTAGGGAATTGTAGTCTTTGTCCAGCCAGCAGAGTAAAGCATTAAGAACCTTTTTGTTGCTGAGATGTTTAACTTCTACAGTGGGTGACATGAAGTTCTGTTGACTTCCTTGTCAATAAGAAGTTTTTAATAGTCTGTCTCTATTTTCTGAAGTGGCTGGTGTAAGACAAGGATTTTGTGGTGGTTTGATACATCTTGCCTGTAAAACTACCTGTTCCAGCTTTAATTTGTATTGATTTATTTGGCTTGTATTTCTTTAGCCCATTTTGTATAATTTGCCCATAGTGCTCTGTTATGATTTTTTTCCAATAACTCTAAATGGAATTTAGTTACACATTTGTCTGCTTCATGAGTTATTTTCAAAGAACCAGCTTTTGGTTTAGTTGATTATTCTACTCTGTATTATTATTTTCTATCTTAACTCTGTCTTTTCTTGTGGCTTAAATTAATTTGGTGTTTTTCTTATACAAAATAAGTTGAATGTTTTAACTCATTTATTTTCCATCTTTCATATCTTATAATTAAGGCATATAAGATCATAGATTTCCCTCTGAGTGCTGCTTCACCTATATCTAGCATATGGTGATATGTAGTACTTACATTAATTTCTAAATATTTTGTACTTTCTAATGTAAACTTTTCCCCCCACTATTGGTTTTCTTTTTTTGTAGGAGTGCATTTTTAAGTTCCCAGGAATACAATTTTTAAACTATTTATTGACTGTTGATTTCTTTTTTTTTAACTTTATTTTTACATTTTTTAAGATTTTATTTATTTATTTTTAGAGAGGGGAGGGGAGGGAGAAAGAGAGGGAGAGAAACATCAATGTGTGGCTGCCTCTCACGATCCCCTTACTGGGGACCTGGCCTGCAGCCCAGGCATGTGCCCTAGATTGGGAATCGAACCAGAAACTCTTTGATTTTCAGGCCAGCTCTCAATCCACTGAGCCACACCAGCCAGGGCTGACCGTTGATTTCTTATTTAATTGTAGATAATATGGTCTATATACTTTTGGTTTTATTTTTTAAATACAAATAACTCATAATAATTTTTGTTCTAAATAATTATTAAAATTTACTGACATATTTAATCAATTCCTGTTATCAGCATTGATCATTTCTTGTATTGCTTTCTTTCACTTTGAATTAATTCCCTTTTATTTTTGTGAGAAGAGATCCTGTAGTAGTTCTTTTAAGTTAGGGTCAGCAGGTGGTAAACTTTCTTAGCTTCCAAATATCTGAAAATGTTTGATTTTGCATTTACTCTTAAGTGGTATGTTTAACTGGTTGCAATTATTTTCATTCAGCACTTCAGAGGTAGTTTTCTGTGTTCTTCTACCATCTTCTGTTGCTAACGATATATCTACTGTTCTCTAATTGTCGTTGTTTTGTAGGTTTTAGGGTTGCGTTTATGTCCTGCCATTTCACACAGTGTGTCTAGGTGTTGGTTTGCCTCTATGATGCTCAGTATGCGGAATATACTTCCAAGCATAGGATTTAGATCTTTGTTCCGTTTGGGAAAATGCTTAGCTATTTGTTTTCTTGCCATTTGTGTACTCTGGAACGTTTGTCAAACATATGTTTGAGGCTTACCTTTCATTCGATCCTCTGTTTCTTTATTACTCTTTTATTTTTAATTCTGAATTCTCTGTAAATTCCTCACTGTTATCTCCCAGTTCATCTGTTCTCTCTTTGGCTGTATGCAGTCTAGTTTTTTATCTGAGTGAGATTTTCTTGTTTTGTTCTAATGTCTCAATCCCCAAATTTCTAGTTCCTTCTTATTCGCATCTCCCCAATCTTGTTTTATTTCTAACTGTTTTTGTTTTGTAATTTCCTGCTTCTTTTAAAATTTTAAAAAATTCGTAGGGAAGTTTGAGATGGTTTGGGGTTGAGTCTCTAATTCTGTTCGTTAGCCTGAAGGATGAGGACTAAGAGAAAGTCCACATCAGTATTTTACACACTGAGCTATGGTTTACTTAGCTGTGATGACTAAGATTGCTCTCTTCAACTTTTGCTCCGATAGAGAAAAGGCCTTTAGAACTTTACAGGAAGCCCTCAAGTGCAACTACGAACACTGGCAGATCTGGGAAAACTACGTTCTCACCAGCACCGATGTCGGGGAATTTTCTGAAGCCATTAAAGCTTATCACCGGCTCTTGGACTTAAGAGACAAATACAAAGATGTTCAGGTAGGTTGTTAATATTTTTTTATTTCAGTTTGCGTTTGGTATTGATATTTGATTAAAGGATATAAATTGTTTTCTTGGTTGTAAACAGGGAAATTTTGTTAAACATATGTAATATATAAAAAGAGTGTTTTGATTATAGTCAAATACTCTGTTACATATTAATTCTGGCATTCCAGTGTCAAATGTCTGTGCACTCATAGATTAATATCACTGTGGCCCAGTTATGAAAATCTGATGTGTAGTTTGCATATGTAGTCAGCCTGCAGAAACTAACCCGAAGGATGTTTGTGTGATTTATTACTTTGGTTGTACCGTGTAATAGCTGGAGAAGATCCCACACTTGTTTATTTACTCACTGAGCAAGCATTTACTGCATACTTTCCAACTATTTGAACAACACAGAAATGAAGGCTTAACAGTTTTTTTTGCAATATTTAATGAGATGGTCCTCTTCTTGGTGAGATGAAGTCACAACTGGTTGACTGTTAACACAGTACAAAAAATACTAGATCCTTTCAGAAAATGTGGGAGACTGGAAGCCCCCGTGTTTAAATGTACAAGGCCTCATGGGTTCGATGTACAAGACCTCGTGGCTGAAGACAGTGTACAAAGACAAGGTGCACAGGAAGGCGTTGGTTCAAAGTCTGGGGCTCGGAAATGTCACATTTTATTTGCAATAATGAACATACTCTATTTAACATGGTGAATTTGGAATCATGAAAAAATAGAAATAACTAGAAATAACATCTAGTATATGATAATACCTCACTGCTCTTTTGACTTAGTATCTATACTTGAAATGTTTCAAAACGTACCTCACCTGGGCCCTGTCTTACAGCCCCAGCCCTTGACACTGCATGCTTGGTCTTGCAAACCCAGCTCTGTAATTGGCCGAGCTGCTTTAAGGCTCAGGTTCTCGGCAACCTCTTGAAAGATCTGTGACTTCAAGTAGCACTATGTACCCACTTAGAGGAGCTATGTTGGCACCTTCAGTTACTTTTCTTTTTCTTATTTTTTGTCTTTTTTAAATAGTGTATATTGACCATCCATTGTAGAAAGAAGGGCCTTGACTTATATAGTAAAGACCAAATAAAACATGGGTGGAGGCACAGCAGTTTTACGCCCTGGAGGGGATAGGAACCCTAGCAAACTGTAATTGGCACAGCCCTCTGGCGGTCTAGTACTTGTCCTCTTTGAGGAGCTGAAATTCTCTGTTGCGGTGCTTCTTTCTCTTCTACACTCAGCCCCTTGGCAAAGGGTACCAATGAGGTTTTGAACAGATTTCAATGTTGCCCAACTACCGAGCGTGGGGCAGAGTTTCCAAAGTGCTTATCTTTTTTTATAGTTCAACAGTAATTTTTAAAAAGGCCCTTCTCTACTAAGAAAGCATTCTAAAGCCTGTTCTTAAAAATCTCATGGAGAACATAATTTATATTGATAGTACATTTCATTTGATATTTGAAATAAACTCTGTTTTTTCACTCACATTAGAAATGTGCATAAAACACTCAAACCCACCCTCCCCATTTAGCATTGTGAACTGCCAGAGCAAGAATTCTCGCTGCTGGAGGGGCCCTGAGTAAGCTGCACCCCCACCAGAACGGAGAGTGAGGCTCCTCCTGGCTGATGAGAGGGGGGAGGAGTGGGTCTCCAAGCGGCCAGTCTGCTTTTCTGCCCTACTGGCATTGCTGCTGGCTGCCGAAACTGTCGTCTCTTCCCGAATTGTCTTAGAGTTGGCTTCCTTGGTCAGTCTGCTCCCGTTAATCTATCCTGTGTCCCCAGTTTCTAACTAATCTGCTTTTTTTTCTGATGTGAGCGCCGTTTCCCCTTTCAAGTCCATATTTTAACTCACAGCAATCCTTCGTATCTGCGAAGGATTAGTGAGAGCTGGCTAGCCGGACTAGCTTTTGAGTTCCTGAGACAGTTCTGTTCGTCTTTTGTACTTGGAGCTCGTAGGACTGGTTTACAGAAGGAGTCCCATAGCTGGGGCTGGGCCCCTTCTTTCTCAGGAGGCAGACTTTTGCAGGTTACAGTACATAAGCACCCAAGGGAGCGGACTTTTCTGTTTTACCTCTCACTCGTTCTCTCCTGCTCCCCGAGGCACACACGTCAGGGCAGAGTGGGACGTGATGAAATGGTAATAACCAACGTTTAGTGAGGCCTCGCTGTGTCCACACAGCGCTCTAAGCACTTGACGTGGGTTAACTCGAGTCGCCCCAGCTCTGTGAGGTAGGCGTGTGCTCTCAGAAACCGTGTCTCACTCCAGAATGTTTGCATGCGCCTCCCCCTTGTTTTAAGGAAATTAATGATATGAAACATGATAACTGTTCAAAGATTGTTTTGAAAATCTATTACTTCTACATCATAAAGAGTTATAAAGTCATTAAGGTATTGCTAATTGTAGTTGATTTAGATGGTATTGTGTATATCAAGTATGTGAAATATCTGAGAGGCACTTATTCTAGAAAAATGGCAAGACAAAAATGAAACAGTGGCTTTACTGAAGATGACAGTTTAGAATGAAACGGGTTTAGCCTTGCTCATTCCCATCTCCTGCAGTTACAATGACTGGAAACGTACCGGAGAATTTTTCTTAGGAGTTTCCTTTGTTCTTACCCCTCTCCCACTCTCCCCAGCTTAGGTGTCTCTCTTTCAGGATGAAAAAGTTCTTGCCAATTTTTTTTTTTAATTTATTTATTTTCAGAGAGAAAGGAGAAGGGAGGGAGAAAGAGGAATGTATGGTTGCCTCTCACATGGCCCTCACTGGGGACCTGGCCTGCAACCCAGGCATGTGCCCCAACTGGGAATCGAACCGGGACCCTCTGGTTCCCAGCCCGCGCTCAATCCACTGAGCTACACCAGCCGGGCTCTTGCCAATGTTTATAATAACACTGCTGTTCGTGAGCATCTGTAAATGTGTGGGGAGAGAGGTTACATTTAGAATAATACACTGGTACTCACAGGGGTAGATGCCAAGGAGATTGCTCCAGCAAAAATAAGCTGTGTATAGGTAGCTGATTCTAACAATAAAACTTTCAGTTGTTGATTTGGCATGTTGTGTACCTAAGCAAATTCATTGGAATTATAAGAACATGTGCTTAGAATCTGTCAGGAGCCTTCTCTAAGACAAATAAAGGAACTCAAATAATGGTATTTATTCTAAAGAATTCTGGGCAATTCTCAGTCAGTATAATTCATTTTGGAATATAAAGGTATTTTTCTTAAGTTTTTCATGAAGAACTAATAAGGAAGCAAAGCTCAATGAAAATGTAAAAAAATGATCATATAGTGTAACATTACATTTTTAAAAATTTATCCAGCCTCAGTTCCAAATGCATAGAGATGCATTTGGGAAATTTTTCATAAAAGAAAAAAAGTTAAATCATTCTGAACTTCAGTGAAAATTTAATTGTTTCCTAGAGAAAATGATTAGGACTTAGTTTTAAGTCATGACCAGCTAATAGTTCAATCTCTTTTTCCCTCTAATTCTTTCTTTGCTCCTCAAACTCAGAATATGAAATAAACCTTTCACACACTGGTATTCATCTGAGCATGAGTATTTCGATGAGTGAAATCAGTTTCTGGAGCAGTTGAATGTTTTTAGAAACGCTCAAGGGTGGCCCTTGGACTCGTGGGACTTCCTCCTGCAGCCCGTGCCACTCGAAGGAGCCCCAGGACTGGGCCTGCTGTGAGAACGATTGCTGATGAACAAAGCGCTTTGAGAGATGCGCTGTAACAATGTTACGGCTATTAGCTTAAATTTTTATGTTTGGTTTTGGGGAAATGTTACTAAGAACATAATGACTAGATAACCGGTAACTTTTCTCAGGTCCAATTGTGGTCTTTAGCACCTTATGGTTGACACTTCCAGGTATTCAGGTGAAGAAAGGGCCACCGTGAGCTGATGTTCAATTTACACCAGGTCCCGTTAATAGCTCTCTTTCGAAGGGTCACCGAGTGCCGATGGCAATGTTTAGTCTCTGGCAGGCGTGGGCAGAGCCGCTCCGTCATGGTGAAATCATCGCTGCAGGGAAGCCTTGGTGGCTAGTGATGGGCTTGGGCATATTTAGCTTCGTTGCATATTTCTGTCATCATGCTCTCTGACAGCTAGTCAGTGTCCACTGAGACAGTTGATTGATTGTCTGGAATATTTTTGTCTTGACTAAAAAAAAGTTAACTTAATTTGATTCTGTAAGTTCAACAACAGGTGTCTTTCATAAAAAAACACTTCTGATATTCTTATGTTTGACCCTACCTGACCCCATTCTATTTTTTAAAAAATTATTTATTGATTTTAGAGAGAATGAGGAAGAGAGAGAAAGAGAGAGAAAAAGAAACATTGATTTGTTGTTCCACTTATTTAGGCATTCATTGGTTGATTCTTGTATGTGCCTGGATCAGAGATTGAACCCGCAACCTTGGCATATCGCGATGACACTAACCAACTGAGCACCCAACCAGGACCTGACCCTGTTCTATTTTAATTTGCTTTAAAATTCTCTTTTTATCTATTCTTTTTCTACTTCTTTATAGATGTGGTTATTGTCATTTTAATTTTTTCATGTAAGTGTGTAAATTCACACTCATTTTTCTACAGACACAGGGCAAATTAGCTACAGTTATTCTTTGTTCACTATTTGTAATAAGAATGACCAGATATACTACCTTTCTCATTTCCTGCCTTTTCTCTCTATGTCTTAATTTCGACTAATTCATAGATTAGTATGTCAGGAATACTTTTCTACATGGTTCACGTCTACATTCATGTCTGGATTACACATATTTTTATTAACCTATCATAAAACTAATTTTCATGTTCCTGCATAATTAGTCCCTGTTCAGTTTCCCAGTTTTCTGCTATTGTGAATAATGCCATGAACACACTTGCAGTCCTCATATGTTCATGCCTCTCTCCTCAGGGTAAACTCTAATGTTGACTTGTTCTTTTTTCCCCTCTTCTGCTTTCACCGTTTCCCGTCTTCTTCCTCCTTCTTTGATAACTTAGCATTTGGGGGAAATTTAAATATTGCATTATTATACCCCATTTGTGTTTATCAATGGAAGAGAAGGGAGGGGATGAACATATATCGAGTGCTTTGCCATGTTCCTATGGTAGCCTTTTACAGGACACGCGGCATTTGAGGAGGATGCTAACTGTTCCTCCTCTCGCAGTAGGTGACCTGTGGCTTAGGAAGGTTACATGACTTGGCCAGTCATAACCTGGTAGGAGCTGAAGCTAGAAATCCCTATTTAGGCGTGCCCGTTTTCTTCTTCATGTTGAGTCGAAGTCTGTGGGACAATTTATGATAAAAAGCACATTTCCCCATCATATTCATGTGCGTGTGAACTATATCTAACAAAACATTTTTCCCAAATTGGTGTATAAATTATACGTAATAAAATGCACAGATCTCAAGTGTAATTTTGCTGTGTTTTGACCGTCATGTTCTCCTGTAACCACTTCCCGGAACAGATAACGCAAAGCTGTCATCGAGTGCCCCTTCCCAGGCCCCGCCCCCTCAGCCAAGCAGCTCCATGCTGATTTCTGTCACCACAGATCAACATTGCTTTTTCTGGGATGGTGTATAAATAGAACCGTGTACCATCTATTTTTTTACATGGGTTTCCTTGGGGATGGAGGGAGGTGGTATTGATGTGCGTAGGGCAGGTTGCCAACCAAACTGAAGTTCTGCAACAAGTGGTGGCTGAGCATCACCTGAAAGAAAAGAGGGGAGAGAGGGTTATATTTTATACAAATGATGTCTCTGTAATATAGGTGCCCTCTCCATTTTACTGCTGAAATATCTGAGACTCAGCAAGGAGAACTAACAAGGCTGATGTTTCACAGCTAACTAGTAGTAAAGCCAGGACTTAAATTTTGGAGTCTGGCCTATTTATCCTGAAGCCTGTGCATGCTTTTCCCACACACTAAGTTTTTTTTTTTTTTCCCTGAAGAAGCAAAAAAGAAAATGTTAAACTGCCTACCTCATTCTGATAACCGAGGTTTGGGAAGCTACGGGTCAGGGTTATCAGCCCAGGAAACAGAGCAAGTTCTCTGGAGAGGGCCAAGTGGAGCAGGGTGTTAGCCAAGCTGGGGAAGTGGCCTCACTCCTGGCCTGGAGCCCTCCTGGACGGTTTTGTAACTGGACCTAAGGCAGCCCGATTCCTTCCTGCTTCAAAGACCTCCAGGATTCAAGGGCCAACACGTGTGCTTTTGGCCAGGCTTTTGGTGAAACTTGGCCGAGGATTTCAAGGTTTGTGTTGGCAAAGAGGATCGTTAACACTTTTCTCTTTGTGGAGACGCCTGAGCATTTACATGAGAATCGCCTCTCCTTCGCGCAAGAACACATCCACTCTCTGCAGTGGCTGGCATCAGTTCCACACTGTCGTTCCCTGCTGGCTGCATCCCCCACGCTGTGGTGGAGGTGAGAAACAGGCTGGCGCTGTTTATACTGATAAAAATGAAAGCCCTCTAAGCATCCGGGCTCAAAAAATATGCTTAGATTATTTTATGGTATATAATGAATTCCAAGTA
The DNA here is from genome assembly GCA_004026765.1 of Micronycteris hirsuta. Taxonomy (NCBI): domain Eukaryota; kingdom Metazoa; phylum Chordata; class Mammalia; order Chiroptera; family Phyllostomidae; genus Micronycteris; species Micronycteris hirsuta. Next base: position 13,033 of record PVJI01007132.1, read on the forward strand.
GACTAAGTATATGCTAAATGTCTTCTCATCTCAGATAAATTAGGAATAAAATTGGATACTTAGCAAATTTTCTAAGCTTTGAAACAAGGAGAGCTTAAAGGAATTTTCATGACTTCATTATAAAGTATGTGACAAAAATATTTGTAACAAATAGGAAAATAAAAACCTAATAATATGCTTGTTATATAAAGAGTTAACATCTGCTACAGGAATGAACTGGGACAGAATAAAGGATTCAGAAACAGACTCAAGCAAGTATGAGCATTCAGTGTATGACAAGGATGGCATTTGCATCTGTGGGATAAAATTAGAGTATTCAAGGTGTATTGGAATAGTTGGCCAGACATTTGGGACCAGAAACTGAAGCTCCTTAAACCAGAAGAAACACAAATGGAGAACGTATTTAAATTGAAATGCCTCGAGAAGCAGGGTTGTTGTGGGTAACAGCACGGAGTCCGGGTTAGACAGCCTGGCCCGCTGCCGCCTCTGCCTGTCACTGGCTGTGTGGCCTCGGGCGAGTGGCCTCAACCGCTCGTTCTTTAGTTTCCTGAAGTGGGAAGATGACATTGGGGTGGCCAGAAAGTTCATTTGGTTTTTTCCATAAATGACTCTAGTAGTGCTTAGCTGTCTTTAACGTCACATGAAACAATTTTGCTAGGTTGTATTGTGACAGCTGTCATATCAACGTGCATTTAAAAAAATCAAAATTGGTGAATTTTTGTACTGAAGATGGAAGAAAATATGCAACATTTTAATACTGAAGATGGAAGAAAATACGCAACATTTTCATTATATTATACTTTATTATCTCAAGAAATGTAAAGACACAACCGAAATGCAGCATAGATTTGTGCAGTGTATGGAGAAGGTGCTGTGACTGATCGAACACATCAAAAGCGCTTTGTGAAGTTCTGTGCTGGAGATTCCTCACTGGTTGTGGAGATTGTGGAGATGCTCCACAATCGGGTGGACCAGTCGAAGTTGATAGCGATTAAATCAGGACATTAATTGAGAACGATCAATGTTATACCACGTGGGAGATAGCCGACATACTCAGAATATCCTAATCAGTAAAGTTGTTGGTGAAAATGAAAAATGTGTCTTTTATTTTATGGAAAAAAACTTAAATAAGTGGACTTGCTGGCCAATCCAATTCTTAGTTTCTTGGAGCTACTGTAACAAATTAGCACAAACTTGGTGTCTTCAAACCGCAGGAATTTATTCTCTCCATTCAGTTCTGCAGGCTAGAACCCAAAATCAAGATGTTTGCTGGGCCATTGCTTGCTCTGGAGGCGTCTTCTAGCTTCGGTGGTGCCTGGCATTCCGTGGCTTGTGGCAGCATCTCCCTGTCTGCCTCCCCCCACCCACCTCTTACCTCCTCTCCGTGTCTCTGTGTGTCTGCTCCTCTTCATCTAAGAACACTAGTCCTTGACTGTAGGGTCCACCTCATCCAGTGTGACCTCAACTTACCTAATTATGTTTGCAAAGACCCTGTTCCAAATAAGGTCACATTCTGAGGTACTGTAAGGACGAGTTTGGGGGGACACCGTTGGACTCACCACAACTGCCATGCCTCCTTTCAGGGAAAAAGCAGTGGCTTTGAGAACAGTGGTAAAGGTGGGGCGTGGATCCAACGCACACCTCGTCGGTAGCTGTGTGGCACGTGCACGGAGGCACACCAAGGAGGCCAGAGAGACCTTGGCCCATCATGTGAAGGTCTCGCCTTTGGCAAACAGCACCCAGTGTTTGAACGTCTGGAAGTGAGGGAAGAGATAGTAAGAACAGGGAGGGAATTGATAGAAAAAGGAAGAAAGCTTTTCAAGGAGAGAAACTTACTTAGCCGTAAGTAATATTGAAAGAGAAGACCAGAATCCCAGGGCGTGATGGAGAAATTGAGATTTTTTAAAAGATTCTATTATTTGGCTTCAGGAGATTGCGATATTATCTGAAATATCATGAAAAAAATAGTGTATGTGGATTTGTACATACTCTGGGAAGGGGGTTCAAAACTCTTATTTGATCCATATAGTTGTCTGTAACCCCAAGAAAATTATTAAAATAATCCTCTTTTCATATAAAAAAGCAAGTGGCCCTTTCCTTAAAATCACTCTGGATTAAAATTTACCTCTGTAACTTGCGTTATGTACAGCAGGGAAATATCACTGCATGCGTTTGTCTGCTGCGCGCGGACACTGTGTGCGCACTCATGTCCCCCCTGTCACCGCCGCGCTTGCCCGCTGCTCTTCGGCGGAGACTCAGCAGCGTCTTCCCACTGGGTGTCCACTTCCTCGGCTCCCTCCTCTTTGGAAGCCCTGCCATTTAGGCTCATCTTCACCAGTCTGCTTAATGCACAGTCGTCAAGGTTCATGTCCCCATATCCAGGGACAGTTGTCAGTCCTTAGGGTTCCCAGCCTGTTGGCAGAGCTGACCACTGATCTTGCCTTCCTTCTCGAAACACTTTCCTCGCTTGGCTCCCAGGATTTCCTACTCTGACCGTACCTGCTGGGGCTTCCTTGTGCCCTTCACAGAGCCGTCCTCCCCTTTCGTTCTTTGTGACAGTGGCTCCAGGCCCCGTCCTCACCCTATTTTCCTTCCCCACAGATACCGCTGCCCAGGGGAGCGCACGGTTCCTTTGGTTTTTCCCTTTTCTTCCTGAAGATCTGTAACACGAGTTCAAGTTTCCCTCCACAGACCCTTTAATCCTTTTCCGTGTGGGGCATTCAGTTTGTTTATTGCACGGTGGTTGTACTTTCGCAGTTTTATCCCTGTTGGCTCATACTCCCCAGGGACAGTGGCTCTTCTGGTAATTTGTGCCTGGTGGGAGGGGCTGGAGCAAAGCCCAGGGCCTACCTTGTGCCCTTCCTGGTGGGTTGGGGCCATAGGGGGATCTCGCCCCTTGGATACACTTTGTCACTGCCCCCTCCCAGCACCACCACGTGGTCCTGCTCCTCAGGATGCCCCGTTACCTCTTGCAGACACCACTCTCTTCCATTGTCCATCTTTCCTAGTAGTCGCTCAACCGCAGCATGTGGGGGGAAGCTAGGAGGCAGCTTTCCGGACCAGCCCGGCCTCCTGGATCTATTGCTGTCTGTGTCCCACCCTAGTCAGGCCTCTGCCCCGGTGGCCTGCACAGGGCTGGCCGTGGCGAGTGGGAGGAGAAAGGCACAAGTGAAAGTCTTTTGGGCCCATCTGTAGCAGTTTTCCGTCCCGGGCCTCTGTTCTCCACCACATGGGACCTCGCGGTTTCCTTCTCCCCAGGGCTTCCCACGTGTTTACTGTTCCTTTCTCAGGTCCATCAACTTTCTCTTTTTGCAAGCAATGTACAGGATTGGCGTTCAGAAAAAGCAGCCAGCAACTTGCTAGCCCATCAGTTTGAAAACACTGAGAACTTTCAAAAACTAGGGCAACAGATAAATGCGTTCAGTAATGTTTTCCCATCAGCTTGTCTGCTGTGCAATCTCTGTGATGAAGATTCACAATAAAACTTTTGACACTGGGGAAAAATGAACTCAAAACAAATTAAGAAAAAATTAAAATATCTTAAAAGGAAAGATCTTTGCTCAACTAACATTTGGAAGGAGATCCTAATTCACTAACAATAAAAGAAATGAAATTCAGAATAACAACTGCATATACCATTAGTAGAACAAAATATCAAAGACTTAAAAAATAGTAATATACCCAGTAATATTCACTGCTGGTAATATGCAGTGAAATGACACATTTTCATATATGACTGATGGACATCTAATTTGATTTACCTTTTGTAGAAAGTATCTAACTTACCCCTAGAGTTTTAAAATGTTTATTCCCTTGATTCCATAATTCTGTTCCTGGAATTCTAACCTAGCAATTTTTAACTGGTGTACCACAAGAATTTTTAACACATGTAGTGCCTGACTGTTTAGTCAGGGGCACTGACCTCTTTTCCTTTAGATCAGCTGTCCCTGGCCTTTTTGGCACCAGGGACCGGTTTCGTGGAAGACAGTCTTTCCATGGCCCAGGGTGGGGGAGGTGGAGCAGGAGGCAGAGCTCAAGTGGTCGGGCCAGCAAAGCTCTGATGCTTGCCCACCTCTCACCTGCTGTTTGCGGCCAGGCTCCTAACAGGCCACGGCCCGGGGCTGGGGACCCCCGCCATAGACTGTCAAATAAAAAATGACAACAGCCAACACAACAATAGCTGTCCGGTGTGAATGAATCAAAATTATCCTTAATTTTTTGTCAGATTGGCAAAAGATATATTTTTTAGGGTGCTACAGAATTTTACTAGTTCGTTTATGTGTGCCATGAGATAACAAAGGTTGAAAATCGCTATTCTTACCTAAGGGAGGCTTGAGTGTGAAAAATATCTTTAGGCACAAAAAAATGCATTGAAGTGTTATTTATAATACTACCAAGAATAACAGCGATGGCACATGGAAACAGCCCAGCTGATTGCAGGGGAATTGTTAAACAGAATGTGCTCTGTCCACCCAACGGAACATTTTGAATCTATTAAAATAAATATTTTATATGAAAGCACGAAAAAGTTCTGTGACATAACGTTGAGTGAAAAAGTTAAAACAGTTTATGTAGTATTATGTTAAAAAAATTTACACGTAATAAAAAGGTTAGAAAGAAAATCATTGTAATGTTAGTAGTGTTTGGTGATTTTATTTTTATTTTTCATTAGGTCTAATGTCCGGGGGGGAATTTTTAATAAAAAAAAAAACTACAGAAGTCTGTCTAGGTTTGGTTGATTCAAGGCTTGGTTCAGAAATGATAATAAAATAATCAAAGTTACTAGCATACACATTTCATAAAAGAGAACTCTTTCGAATATAAAGGAACTTTCTGTTAGCAAGGGAGAGGGAACAGAGGAGTTAGGAGCTGTGCTTTCTAAATTAATGCTGCAAATGCTCGAGAGCAAGAGCAGGGCCTGGGCTCTGGGTTCAAACCCAGCTCTATCTTGTGCCCTTGGCCAAGTTACGTATCTTTTCTGCGTTCCAGCTTCTTCATCTGCAGAATGCAAATAGCAAGAGCGTCTTTCTTTAGGATTTTGGGAGGATTAAGCGTGTTTGTAGAGCCCCTGGATCGGAGGAAAACGTGTGTGTGTGTGTTTCTACCATCACAGTCGTCTTCCCATCATCCTCATCAAAGCTCAGAAGTCAAATATCGCAGGTGTTCAGAACCCAGCTCCATGACTCGTGTGACCTTGAAGAAGTTCGTTTACTTCTCATGCCTCAGTGTTCAGTAAAGTGAGGGGAATAAAGTACCTACGCCCTAGGGTACTGTGAGAATGAGGTCATACTAGGTCCTCAAAACAAGTCCTCACATCAGGCACTAGGCAGCACCGCGGGCCAACACCAGGCGGTGGGTTCTGTCGTGTTAGACCTACTTTGAACCATAAGAAAATGTAGAGGCACATAGTGAGTGTGCCAGCAATAAGGGTTTTTGCTGCCTACTTCTGACAGAGGAAGGTCGTTGAGGGTCAGTGATAATCCTAAATTGACAGGTTTACACTGCTTCACAGTTTCAAAGCTTTTTATGTGCATATTGACTCCTGATACAGCCGTTCTGTGATTTAGTAGAAAGAAGATCTGTCCTCATTACCGCTGTTTCCAACTTCCGGGCATTCCCCCATCTTCAGGGCAGACTTCAGCAACTTACTCTCCCTTCCTCTCCATCCAGACCTAGCTGCTCTTGAACACTTGATCTGCAGGTGGACGGCACGCCCAACACATCGGACCGGAAGCCCTTTGTCCTTACCGAATGCCGTGTGAGCAGCCCATCCAAGTGGCCGTGTCTTGGATCCTGTTTCCCCAAGAATTATTTCATCTCTAAATTCTTACACTTTAATATTCTACCTTTTAGCCACTTATTACATACTCAGTCATTTATAGTTTTAACTACTGCTGGGTTCAGTAATCAAAATGATTTATGTGTTTTTATCCAATTTACGGTGGAAGAAAGCTCTTACCTGTTAAATTTTTTTTTCACTTCTGTGGATGCAAAGGCAAATAATGCTGGTAAACTTTGTGGACTGCCCAAGAGGAAACTGTGCTCCTTGGTGGTTCACTTAATCAAAGAAGTTCTATTGCAACACCCTTTGTTCCTTTTAAGTTACAATGATCTATTTTCTGAAGAAGGGTTAGGTATGTGTTAAGAGTTACTGTTTTTGTGTTTAGTCTGGATAACTAAAATGTGATTTTTCTTAGTGGGAGGAAAATGATATTATTAGGTAGTAAATTATTAAATTACTCTAATGTACTTCTTAAATAATTCTGTTATCACTTTAAAACCATTTTTTCAAGGTTACACATTTGCTTCATTTATTAATGTATTTCTTTAAAAGATTTTATTTATTTATTTTTAGAGAGAGGGGAAGGGAGGGAGACAGAGAGGGAGAGAAACAGCAATGTATGGTTGCCTCTCACATGGCCCTCACTGGGGACCTGGCCTGCAACCCAGGCATGTGCCCTGACTGGGAATCAAACCGGGACCCTTTGGTTCCCAGCCCGCGCTCAATCCACTGAGCTACACCAGCCAGGGCCATTTGTTAATGTATTTTAATAACTTTTTTCCCCTTCGGTGCATGGTGGTGCTTTCCTAATTGCAGGACACAACGTTTTAATGAACTTTTGCTGAAATGCAGTGTACGTAGTGTACGTAGAGACGTGTACAGGTCATTAGTGAACGTGAGAACTGTCACAGAGGGTGCACACCTGCGTGACCAGCCCCCAGAACGCGTCCGATTGTCACCAGCGCTCCCAGAGCCCACCGCCTCCTCCTCTCAGCCCCCACGTGCCAAGGACTCAATTTTAAAGTAATATCTAAGAAGTGAATATTCATGTTGCTATCATTTTTCATCTTTGCCAATCTTTGAGTGTATTTATTCTTGCCTTTTCTCTGCTTTTAAATTAAATTTTTATTTTATTAAAATAACACATAGCCCTGGCTGGTGTGGCTCAGTGGACTGAGTGCTGGCCTGTGAACCAAAGGGCTGCCGGTTCGATTCCCAGTCAGGGTGCATGCCTTGCTTGTGGGCCAGGTCCCCAGTTGGGGGTGAGTGGGAGGCAACCACGCATTGATGTTTCTCTCCCGTCTTTCTCCCTCCTTTTCCTTCTGTCTCAAAATAAATAAATAAAATCTTTTTAAAAAGAGCATTAAACAGGTAACATATACATACCATTTTACAAGTTAAGTAGCAGTAAAAGGCTTATAACAAAATACAGCAATTTCCTATTCTACCTCTATCCACTTTTCAAGATCCTTCTCAGAGGAGAGAAACCCTTAGTATTTTTTCCATTCATATGTTTTCGTATTTCATAATGATAGTTATATACTGCTCTTTTTTATTAACCAAATTTAGGTATTGTCAGTTGACTTCCTATTATAGTAAATGAGGACTTAACTCTCTTATACCAGCATTTCTGTTACTTCCCTTATTCTCCCAATACATTTATATTAATTTTTTTGTAATATGAATATTCTCTGTTAACATTCTATCCCGATATCAATAATATTTAGTATTATAGGACACTGTGATTGGGGGTATTTTTGCTTTTTGTGTTTCTGTGATGTCTGTACTTGTCTTGGTTTTCATGATTTCCTCTCTCTTTGTAAGCCTCTTGTAGAAAATCAGACTCCCTCCTGCCCTCCATCCCCTGGCTTTGTCTTGGGATAGTCGCCAACCCCTGTCGCTGCCCAGTCCAGTGGAATCCTCCACCCTGATCTGTTGTGGATGGACTCTCCCGTCACCTACTCAGCCCCGGGTTTCCCTGACATTACCTCCTCCCACCTTCCCGCGTGCTCTCGTCTGTCCCTCTTCCCTCCCCTCAGGTGTCGTTTGTTAAAATTCTGTTGCGTCTGATTCCTACCCAACACAATCTCTTCGGGCCACACCTGCCGTGGCCGTGAGTGACTTCTGTTATCCAGTTCGCTGAATAGAACTTTCTTCTAAGCCGCAGATCCAGCTATTTGACGGCCATCGAGCATGCGAATAGAGAATAAAAACAAACTCGTCATTGTGTCTGCTCCTGCTCCAGGTCCCATTCTCTTCTTGTGGGACTGCCTGTGAATTGGGCAGAGGTGTTTGGCGTCTGCCTGCCCATGTTCCCTTCTCCCTGCCCTGCCCCCGTAACCCACGACACTCACCTCCCTCCCCTTCGACAGTGCACACACACCCTCAGCTTTCCTCTCTCAAACGCCAGCACTGCCGCTGTCCATCCTGCTGGTGAGAAGACCGAAAGTTGTCTCCCCGTCATGGTCCCCCTGCATAGGCTACAGTGAGGGGATGGGATGCTGGGCCAACTCTGAGATCCCAGAAAAAAATGAAGCACTTTATTAATTTAGTATGCTTCGTTTGTACCTGTTAGTAACTACTGTAATAGAACACCACTGTCAAAACGTGTTAATTCCGGAAATGTTTACATAACGAGCACTTGAAACAAGTGGCGCACATTCCTATGCTTCCTCCTGTATTGTTACTTTCAGCTTGAAAGCCATGAGTGGGATTGTAATATGAATTTCACTACTTTCAAACTTAAAACTGCACGTGTGGGATTGTAATGTGAATTTATAGGCAGAGATAATGTACCTTGTCCAAACAAGAAAGAAAAACACAGTTGAATGTTCTCCTGCCGACTTTTATCTCTGTGTGTAATTAGGACCATAAGCCTGGGCTCGCCTTCCTCAGTGCTCACGGTCCAGAGGAGCTCCGTTTCCTCAGCCGCATCCCGTGCGTGGGCCAGGACACGTGAGCATGCTGACCCACTGGGTGCATTTCTGTTAGCAGCCCCTTCTGGAAGGAGTGTGTTTGCTCAGTCTTTCTTCCAGGCACACGTATTTAATGAGCCGGCGCCGTGTGCCAGGCACTGTTAGACCCAGGGGTACGAGCTGACGAAAGGTGGTGCTCCCCCTGAAGCTCAGAGTGAGACCAGGATGTGGGCACCCCCTCTTGGAACCTGGCTGCTCACAGTGCAGTCCTCAGACCACCAACATTGGCACCCGTTGGGGGCTTGATAGAAGTGCAGAATCTCGGTCCTAGGTGGATCAGCATATCCACCCAAGGCACACATCTACCAGGCTCCTGGCCGACACCAGTGCTGTCGGCCCACGGGCAAGGCCAGGCTGGCTCTTCGGGTGGACCAGGCGTCTTTGCTTGCCCCCAGCACAGCAGTCAGTGTTTGAGGATGCGCTTTCTGTGCCTCCTGGAAGCTGCCTTGAGATACATTGTCTAACACATAATAGATACGACAGATGTGCCTTGTCATGACAGTGGAGCCTGCTGCACATCCAAAGCACCTGGGGTAGAATGTGTAGACTAAAGAAAGCAAGGTCGCCAGGAAGTTGCCAAGTGGTGAGTGGACCTGGGGAGTTGGAAGGATAGGAACAACTTTCTGGGCACCCTGCGTGCCTAATGCAAATGCATTAACCGTTTATCATTCAACAATTCGGAAGAGCCAGGACCTGTTTAAGGAAGAGGGATCTGGGATCTGTGTTTCCCTCCTGGGTAGATGGAGCGTGAGCGGTTGATGGGACGTGCTGGAAGGTGGGAGGCGCACAGTCAGCCGTGGAGCCTGGCCGGAGCTATGCCAGCTCTGTCGGAGCCGCCTTGGTAAAATACACGCAGCCAGAGGTGTGGGTCAGACCGTCCGGAGAGAGCGCTCCAGGGAGGAGGGAAGAGCGCTCCCGGGAGCCTGCCTGCAAATCGCCCAGAGAGGTAGTCGGCAGGCAGTTCTGGAGGGGGCATTCAGGGTGGCTCGACTTGTATATCATTTTTTAAAAGTGTAGGGATGATATTCTAACAGGTCTCTCAAGGTTTGTCACCGTCATTGAAGATGGTGATGGCGGCCCTTGGTTTTGTCACTGGTCGGTGGTTTCCAGCTCACCAGTTTCTGCTGTGCGTTTTGTAAGGTCCTGAAGATCCTGGTGAGGGCAGTGACTGACGGGATGACTGACCGCAGCGGGGCCACCGCCGCCGGCCTCAGAGGAAAGCTGCGGGAGTTACTTGGCAGAGTCACTTCAAGAGTGACAAATGACGGGGACATCTGGAGGCTGTACGCTCACGTGTATGGGGACGGGCAGAGTGAAGAGCCCCATGACAACGAAAAGGTGCGTCCTTCTTCACTCCTGCCTCTTGTCCAAAGACACGTGCAGTGGGTCTTCTCTTCTGGTGGCTGGAGGAAAAGTGTAACACTTCAAAAGATAAGATCAGTGTGCTCGAGTTTTCAGTTCTGATTCAGCCTTTAACATAAACGCTTTGAATTGTGGGCAGGTTAAGACTTGAGAGCATTCATTTTTCTCTGCCCGTGAATTTTTCTTATACCATTGTTCTCCGTTTCCTGCCCAGGGGTCTCTAAGCTGCTCCCTGCCTACCAGAGCTGCGGCAAACAGCTGGCTCTCATTATTTCACTCTGCACCCTTGCTGCAGGCTCAGTGCAAAGGACTAAGGTAGATTGGGTACAAGGACAAAAGAGTGTTTAAATCTGAGCTGGGGGCTATGAAAGGGAAAAAGAAAAAGGAACCAGATAAGAATATTGGAATCGAGCTTTTAAAGTTGCGACAGGAAATGCTTGATAAAGGCCGCCCTGCCCTGCTCCCCAAGTGCACCCGTCCCAGTCGGCGAAGCCTTGGGCCTCTTATCTCGGGACGCACAGAAGCCTCCAGAGCTTCCCGGGTTGGAATAATTGTTGTGTTCTTTTCAAAACATCCACACAAATCAAGTATACTCATGCGTGAGTTTGGGATTAGCCACAGCACAGCTAATTGGTGGGACTCTTCATCATCCTCTCCTCCCTGGTCCACCCAGCTGGCCTCTTGTGGTGCCTTGTCAGCTGGAGAACCCACACTTACCATGCACACACACCCATGTCTGTCCTCCTGCAGCTGCCTGGGTCACGTGCTCCCTTGCCTGTATGGAATTAGGGTGCTCTGAATTCTCTGACCTGTGAGTTCCCCCCTCAAGAATCGGGTCGTGAAAGAGAGAGAGTGATATAAACCTCTGTAAGTTTACACACCTACCAATAATTCCATAGTTTCACCAACTTCACATCTCATTCTTTAACTGGTCTCTTAAGCTTCTGGCTACAAATGGTACGGAAATGTGTGCCCTTTTGTACATTTCCAAATTGGGCATTTACATCCTTCTGTCCGGAGGGAAGTGTCTCGATCCAGATACATCCATTTGATTAATTGCTGATCGCCGTTGAATGCTCATTTTTACCCCTTCTTTGGTGAGATTGAGAGACACTGGGCTGTATCACACAGATGCTGGTTTTCAAGTTGCAATTGGTTCTATATGACTTCCAGGAAACAGAGCTGAAATGTGATTTCCACTTGTTACTCTGAATGTTGTTCTTTTTCTTTCCGCAGGCGTTCCAGTACCTCTGTAAGGCGTACAAATGTGACACGCAGTCCAGTGGTTGGGAGAAAGACATCACGTCATTTAAGGAAGTGGTTCAGAGAGCCTTAGGACTTGCACGTGGTACTTAATGCAACATTTGCTGTCCATGGCGTGCTTTAATGTATTTTTACTGATAAGAGAAAGTATTAGTCAAAAGTAAAATTTTATTACATAGAGTTTCAGATTATTTCATTATATTGAAATTGTTGTATTTAATTCAGCAAACCTTTACAGAACAATTACTATGTAGCAGGCACTTCCCAGCAATAGGGAAGAAATAGGATAGCGGTTTAAACACTGTTTGAAGAAGTGACAGGCGGTAGAAACTTTAGAGAATGAAATATGTTTACAACTGTATTTAATCTTCGCATCATGCAGTCTGTTTGCATTGATTGCATAGTATTAATGATATCAGTTAAATTTTCCTCACTCATATTCTTTATAGATGAAAATATGTATTCATAAAATACATAGATTTCTGGAATACATAGCAATATACAAAGAGCATGGCATATATAAGAGAAACAACATAATCAAATGTCTTTGAGAAATGTAGTGGGTGATATTTGAGAGGAGGGATGACCTTATCTATAAAGTTATATACCTGTGGGGTAAATATATTCCAGATAAAGGCTACTTTTAATTATTTGCATAAGTGAAAAACATACCAGATAAATTGGGCGATGCATGCTTGTATTTATGTTGGCTTATGGGCGGGAGATGCCCTGGGACTGCAGTTCAAATAAAGTAGCGAAGCCACGATGTTAAGAACTGGATCACAAGGACTGTGAGCCCATCCTAAAGTCCTCCTCTGAGTTTTTCCGCAACTGATAGTGACAACAAGTAGGGAGCCCATGCGGGACGATGAGGAGGGCAGAGCTCTGGAGTCAGGGAGCCCTGCGCTCAGGACCGGCTCTGCGATGTACGTGCTGGTGACTTTGGGGCAGTTACATCACCTCTCTGAGCCCTCGCTCTCTCGCCGGGAAAATGAGGCTGTACCAACCTGTTACAGTCATGAAGAATAAATGAAACAAACATAAATGAAAACATAAATTTAAAAATACATTTAAAAAGTACTTACCAGTGTCTTACACATAATATAAATGTTAATCCCTTGCTTTCTTACCCCCACCTGGTTCCTTATGGGGCGGAAGGTCTGAGCTGTGTGATAAGGGACTCAAACTAAAAAGAGAAAAATGAGGAACAAGGATAAAGTTTAACTGCCTTTAAGGAAGTAACGATATTCAAACAAGTTAGAAATAGGTTTAGTAGTTAATAATTCTGTTTATGGCCTTTGAGATCATTGATAAAAATATCTATAAACATTCTATAAACAAACTGCCCCTTGACAGGTGAGGCGGCAGTGCTGACCGCGTGCAGCGGGGATTCAGTGTGGGGCAGCTGGGCGGGACTGCCGGAGGCCACTGCAGGGATGGCCTGGGATGGCTGGGGTTGATGTGGCTTGTGCTGTTCTCACGGTGGGCGCGCTCAGGTGGAGTTCAGTCCTGTGCCCGTGGCCCTATGTTTGGGGACGCCCATGCCCAGATGTGTGACGTGCATGGTTACAGCAGGGCGCGATGTACTCGGAAGGATTTATCTCTTTCAACCTGCCTTTTCTCTACATTTCTGTGAACAGCTGGCAGAGTAACAGTCAAAGCCAAGGTATTTTCTGGAACCACTAAGTGCCAGAATTAATCCTGTCAAATACAGACACGCAGGTTGAAGGAATACGCTAGGGAAAAATCTGCATTTTGTGCCTTAGAGTTGGTCTCAAACTGTTTTTGGCGCTTTCTTTCATCAGAGTGATCCTCAGAGAAAAACTAGTGTCTATTCTTTTAAGTTCTCCTTTGACTTGAATTATTGGGTTGGTACTTCTACCACATTGTCTGCATATTTGCGTGGCTGCTCAGCTTTAGTTTCTATGATGCTTTAGGTTTATGAAGGTAAGCCTTAACCTTCGTTGCTTCTGCACACCAGTGGTCAGTGGAAGGCTCAGCCGGCTCTGTTATTTTCCTTTGTGCCTTCCCAGTGCCGAAAAGGAACTATAACATTAAAAAAAATCTCTATACCATTTATTAGCTACTTGATTGCTATTTTTAAGAGTAGCCTGTGCTTCAGAAAGCTTGATAAGATACTGCAGTCTGTACATGGCGTTTGGGACCTTTCTCTTACAGTACTGTCATTGTGTGCCCATTTGTACTCTCTGCAGGGTAGGAGTTCACTCGCAGCCTCAGCTGCTCTGTCTTCTGGGGACGGGCCGGCAAATGGTTGGTCCTTCTTTGCCATCCAGGAACTTTTAAAGTAATAGTGTTGCATTTAAACTTCAGTCTGCCTGGAAGAAATGCTGTTCTCCTGGGTTTCCTTGTGTGTCTGTCTGTCTGTCTGGCTAGCTATCTGTGTATCTCCGTCTCAAATGCCTTTTGAAAATGGGGTTGAGGAAGGGACTGATAGAACATATGTTTGTCTTTTTGCTCTATTTTTGTTTTTCTCAGAATAAAAATAAAGGATTGAAAAAAGATCATCCCTAGCCAGCATGGCTCAGTTGGTTGGGCATTGTCCTGCAAACTGAAAAGTCGCTGATTCAATTCCTGGCCAGGGCACTTGCCTGGGTTGCGGGTTCGGTCCCTGGTCAAGGTGATGTTTCTCTCCCTCTTTTACTCCCTCCCTTCCATTCTCTCTAAAATTAAATAAATAAATAATCAATCTAAGAAAGAAAGAAAGAATCACAGCTGTTTGTAATATAAGTTAGGTATTAATCGGCCCAACTTTCTCAGCTACTACCTAAGGAACCGGAGGTACAATGTTCCTTACTAAGGGACACAGCCATCATAACACCCACTATTTCTGGGTTAAACCCTTTGAAAATGAGTTTAACGTCGCCAATTACCGTGCATCCTTTCAGTCTTTAGCTGAGAAATGTCTAAGTCTAATTATTATTTTGAAATAGGAATGCCAAACCTAGTTCTCACCAGCCCTGAAGATACTACGAATTAATGATAAAATGATTTTTGCCAGGCACAGGTAACCTCCACCCATTGGTTAGAGTTTGCATGCAAAAAGAACTCTGTTTCCTATCCCTGGCCCAAGGCCTAGGGTACTAAGTAGGCTTTAATTGTTGCAGTCTTCAGTGTAGTTTTAAAATGTGTGGTTATTGTTCTGTTTGTAGTGCGCGTCATTCAGAGGGACAAAAACAAGACCAGATTAGTGGAGAAATGCCAGGCATTGTATTTTTACAAAGCTCTTTCTTATTCTATAAAGCATTAATAGACGGGTCTTCTGCCAGGGAGGATTATGCCCCTTCGTAATGTCAAGTTTTCGGGAAAGGGCTCCCCGGAATGCTGGAGACAGTCGTTGGAGATGAGAGACTTTGTTCTCCCCAGGCCCCGCTGATGCCAAGCGTGGCTCAGCGGCCAGAGCCCAGTTGTGGTCACGTCCCGAAGTGCGGGCACAGAGGTCGTTGATATCAGTTCTTCCAGATGGTGATGTGAACCCTGAGTATGAAACTGTACTGAGAACTGAACTGTAATCATCTGTCATGCCGCTTCCGTGGGCCAGTGTCATCAGCATTGTGAGTCCCCAGTAGGGACTCAGTCCTGGGGAAGCCACACTAAGATGTCCCGCATCTGTTTGGCCCACTGTGGGCACTTTGTGTTCAATTTGGTTTTGTCGGTTTCTAAGTAATTTCTGTGTGTGTGTGTGTGTGTGTGTGTGTGTGTGTGTGTGTTTTGGGTGGGGGTAGGGTTTCTTCTAATGGTCTGTAACTCACCAAAATTCACCTATTATCCTCAAAATTCTCTTTTTACCAATGTTACCCTTCTGAAAGAAAGATAAATAGGAGAATTATGCACATAATTATCCTTTTTCCAAATTAAAAACTTTCCATGGAAAATATTTCTAAAGCCTGTTACTATAAAATCTTAATTAAATAATTGTGGGTTTTTTTTTTACCTGTGAATTGTCATCAGCAATTTTTACAGATGCTTTCCCTACGTTTACCCTCCAGTGGCTGTGAAATGCAGTGAGAACAAGTCCAGTCCCCAAGAAGCTGTGCAGGCGCTTTCTTCCGTGCGGCTCAACCTACGGGGCCTGGTGTCTAAGGCCAAGGTGAGAGCGGGAGGGGCAGCTGTGTGATGGGGCAGGCTGTTAGTCCCAGCCAACTCCTCTTGAACTTCCTTTTCCATCAGCGGCGGCTTTAGGCCCAGGTCACATTTGAGGTGTCGGCCCCCAGGTAGATGCTCGGACTGGTGAGGATCTTACTGGCCCAATGGCTAGTCCCCCTCAGTGTGGGTAACTTAGGGCTCTGAGAAACTAACACTTACAGTCCCGCCCTGAATGCTTTTTCTAAATTAAATTAAAACACTGCTCTTTCATTTATCACTTTTCCCAAAGTGGGGCACATATGCTACTGGTAGCACTTGGGTAAACTTACAATTTTAATATATATTTATTTCCCTGTGTATTAGAAAAAGTATACCTAGCACAACAGACTTACAATTTCATGAATATTATTAATCATTTTTTCATTTAGAGTAATGCTCTAGTGTTTTCTTTAAAAAAGATTTTATTGTATGAAAATTGCTTTAGAGAAAAAATTAGTAAGTAGGTTGTCTATGGATTTGACAAGAACGATTCAGGTAGATGGGTGGCTCAGGTTTGACACTGAACACACACACCTTCAGTTTACACATGCGGCCGGGGCCGGGGCCGGGGCAGGGCTGCCTGCCTGTCGCCCAGCTCCGGGGCCCAGCAAGCAGTGCCCAGCGGGGCGCCGCAGCCTCGTGGAGGTGGGTTCGAGTGCCTCTCAGGGCAGTTCCTTTCACGGGAGGGAGCTTAGTTACTTTTATTTTGCTGCTTTGTTTTGCTTTTACTAAATCTTAATCGTCTTTGCATCCTCTGAGTCCTAAGCTATAATTAATTGTCAAGTAATTAGCATAAAGGGTCTGATTTATATGAATTTGAATATAAAGTATATTTTTGCTTGTATATACAATGAGTAGGTTTGTTTTGGATGAATAATATACATTCATCCAGAACCCATCCTACGACATTGAACTGAATAATCAATATGCTTAGCAAGCACGTTGAAGAGCAGAACTCATTTGAATTCACAAGTTCAAGTGTATTGTTTGTTCATCCTATGATTTGAATTCACAAGTTCAAGTGTATTGTTTGTTCATCCTCTGTCGCAGCTGGTGCATTTCTAGGTGGCCAACAGAACAAACCCTGCCCCTGCTATTAACAACGTTGTGGGAGTATTACGCAAAGGGCAGTGCAGTTCTGTACTCTGTTTCTGTATTATTTCAAAGAGATTTTCATTGTTTTGATAGTTCTACTTTGCCCTTTATGTTGCAGCAACTTTTTACAGATGTGGCAAGTGGAGAACTTTCTCGGGAGTTAGCGGATGACGTGGCAGCTATGGACGCCGTAGCGGGAGAGCTCCAAGACCTCAGCAACCAGTTTCGCAATCAGTACTGACCGTCCTGGGAGCGCTTCCTACAAAAGGGGCTTTTGCCTTCTGGAATTTCTCTCTCCCTGTGTATCTGAAACACAAGGTATTGATTTTAAAATAAACTTCTTTTTTACGGGCAACACTCTTGCTTTTGTGATTTTTCCCCCCAAATATTTGAATTTCCTGAAGTACATTAAATGAAAAAATCCCCTATTTCTTTAGCTTAGTTACAGTTGAATTCAGGATTTTTGTTATCTTTGATATAATTCAGCAAAAAGGAAAAAAAATTGTAGTTTCCTTTTTAGCATAGAGTTTATTCTCTCTCAGCCTAAAATGAATTAGATCATTCTTTGGAAAAACTTGGTTCAAACCAGGAAAAAAATCACGTACTACAAGTTTGTGGAATCATTAGATTGTCTGCTTTATTATCTAAAAGTGATAAAAGAGTATATTTGGTGATGGAAACCTTTACACTTCTTGAGATTTTGTATCTGTGTCGGAAAGATACAGGCTTGGCTAAATTAGAAATGTGGGCATGGTTTAACTTCTAAATCAAGAAAATGCGAGAAAAAATGACACAACTTTTGTTTTAGCCATTAGCCACCAGTAACCAGGCCGAGCCTAACTGTGTATACCGCCAGCCCTAAAGATGGTTGTTCAATAAGGTTATTATGAGTGAAGACAGCTATAAATGGTGCCATATTACAAAATGCCAAAGTAGAATGCTTTCTTAGTAATGTCTATGGAAACAAATATCGAAGGCAGCAGCTGAGCTTAATAATCTTACTAGAAAATCATAGCGAGGAATTCTAAGTCTTGGCTCGGGTAGTTGAATCTGGGGTTCCATGCATAAGTCATTGAACCCTTGCTTTTTTCCATGTTCTTTTTTTATAAGTGTTTATAATTTCGATCCCTTGCTTCTTTGGAAGTTTCAACTGCCTTTTGGAATTTAATCCATAGTTATAATCCATAAGTAGAAGTATTGTAAACATTAAAAAAGCAGTCTTTAAAAACTTTCATAAACAAATTATGGCTATGAGTGCTCACCAGGGCTCTCATTCCTTAGCCATTTGCTGATCTCACACTAGCCTAAGAAAAAGTTGATGTATGCCCCAAAGCAGTTTTTCTTACATGAGACACAATAACTATGCGAAAGACCAAGAAAATGAGGTGGTAGCATGAGTTAACATTAAATGTTCACTGG
This sequence comes from Micronycteris hirsuta, assembly GCA_004026765.1. NCBI lineage: Eukaryota > Metazoa > Chordata > Mammalia > Chiroptera > Phyllostomidae > Micronycteris > Micronycteris hirsuta. The sequence continues at coordinate 31,072 of PVJI01007132.1, forward strand.
AATCTTTTATGGAAGCCATTGGGGAATAGGAGGGTAAATGGCTGGAGGAAGGGAGGGAGGCTTTAAGATGAACTCTGTCACTACCTAGTTGTGAACCTCAATAGAAAACAGATAAATACTAAAAAGTGCAAAGATTTCAGGAAACAAATGACTGGAGTAGAGCTAACCAGTTTCAGAAGTCTTTAGTTCTCAGTTTATTCCCCTTTGGGTCCGAGGTGGAAAGGATCTGTGAGTGTGCACTCTCACAAACCAAGTGACAGAAGGATCAAGGGGTGTCCCCGTCCACGCCCGTTCTCAGACTCCGTGCTGGACCAAAGTCTCTAGGATGCTGCAATACCCTCTTTCATCTTGAAATGACCTCACAAAGGAGAGATTTATTAGATGTCTTCTTTGTAAGTCATAAACCTGTTAGCTATGTTTAATAATCTTATGTGAATGTTTAACAAAACGGAAGGAAACGTGTGGGGAGACACAATGGCCAAGTAGGAGAGGCTTGGGTTTTATCAAAACCTCATCTTCGCCCCCTTCCCAGACTTAACACTCAGGTGCTGGGTTCCTTTATCTATGAAACGAATGTGGTGGTAATAGGACCTTCCGTCAAGTTCTGAGTCTCTCTTACAGATTTGACCCAGCCTTAGAGTCAGCAGCTCAGTCTCTGTTTAAACAGCCATGTTTCATTTACTGTAGGGCCTGTGGTGCTTTATAATGCTGTAGTGTGGTCCGAATATTTGCTATTTCCAAATGTCTTATCTTTTCTAAATTTCAGCTTTTGCTTTCCAGTACTAATACGTTTGTTTTCAAAATTACTTTTTTGTTTTGTCAGCTAAAAATACATAGATGTGATCCTTTCACCTTTGCCGTGCTCCTAGCATGAATAATAATGCTAACAGGTACAAGTTTCTCAGTGCTCACGACATACCAGGTAGGTCTGTGTAGCACCGGGAAACTAAAGGTCACAAACTCTGGGAAGAGAAACAGCCAGAATTCCAAGGCGCTGCTGGGGCTGGAAAAGCTTCCGGTGCTCAGCCGATGCCCGTCTTCTTCTCGCAGGGGGACACCTGGCAAACGTGCCTGTCGTTGTTGGTACGGTTCTTCAAGGAGACAAAGTCTATGGAGGTCTCAGTTAAGATGACTTAGTCTTTTTTTTTTTTTTAATTAATAAATTCCTTATTAGTCTTTTCCAAAGAAGTAGCGTAGTAAATGGAGCCCCTAACTACAGAGGGGTTTAAAGTGAATCCTAATGGAATAAGAAACCCCTTGTCTACACCCCAACTCCAAACCCAGGGAGCTTAGAGAGCTGGCGTGGAGTCTGGGAAGCGTGGGGGGGGGCGGTGTCTGGTGGCAGGTCGCGTGGTGGGGGTCAGAGCTGCAGGGCCTCCGGTAACTGGTCCCCGTGGAGGGGGGAGAGCTCAGCCTTCCCTCAGACGAAGGCTCAGACGGGAACGGGAGCAGGGACATTGAAAGCACTGACTTGGTTAATTGCGTACCAAGCCTCTTCTCTACGTGCTGTTCTTGTTCCTGTTGGACACGCTGCCAGCGTGCTGTTCACAAGCAGAAGCGTGGAGAAGATGGGCTGCCCGGCGATGCGGTGAACCCGCCTCCTTTCCAGACGACCTGACCTGTGACGTAAGCAGAGGCAAGTCTGGTTTGGGCCGCTTGTGACCATTTCCCCAAATCACGGTAAATCCGCGTTAAAACCCTGGGCGAGCCTGAATAAAAGTATTCTTTTTTCCATTTCTGTTTTTATAACATCCACATCCATCTAAATCACTGTTTAGATAAGGGAACTCTACTTTACTGGCCAAGAGTGAGGAATAAAACCTGCGAAGGGGATGCAGCGCGCTTCCGCTCCGCCGGTGCGTCCTGCAGCCCCGGCCCCGACACGGCAAAGAGCCTTTATTCGATGCCGGGCGCCGTGCTGCGGGGACACAGATGGATTTTTCACAACGCGCAGAAGTGCTTATAAATAGATAGGTTTCAATCAACAAGTAGCTTATTCAGCCATGTGCTCACATATAGTAGCTGCATTCATTAGACAGACATTTCCACTAATCCCAAGACTATACTAATAAAAGCGTAATCCCTTATGAGCTAAGGGTAGTGCTGGCTTGCTTTTAACTCTTGTAGAGTTTTTCACAGGCCAAGGCCAATGAATAATTGTAGCTGCATTAGGTTTTCACCAAGTGAACTGTAAAGCTGAGCTTATCTTGAAATTTTTTCTTCCCTTATTTTTTTTCAATTGCAGCGGCTTACTGGACAAAGAGGTGCTTTTTACTCTAGATTTGCAGCAAAAGCCAGTTTAGAAACCAATTTCATGTATGTGTGTGTGTGTGTGCTTATGGGTGGAGTGTGTGTGCTCGTTTTTATATCATGAAGCACTTTCTCTTTTACCCTGGTTAATAAAGAATTGGGGCAGATTTTGTTTTCCTTTAGGATCAATAATGAGTTAATGCCAATTTTGAGCAGATTCACGAACTCTCAGTAGAGAGGCTGGACTTTTTTGCACATCCCTTTTCTTCCTTGGGCCTGGCTTTGTTCAACAAGGTCTTCCCCCGTCCCACATCATTCAGAGCTGGTGGTAATTAGTTCGCTTAGCACAGAACTAAAATTTGTCCCTTGCCAGTGTTGTCAGATCTGCCTTCCTTTTTATTATTTTGACTTCTTATAAATGATAGTAACCCGTGTGTCAACCACACCATCTCTTGGCCCTGTGTCAAACACTGTGATCTATGAAAGGGGCGCCTGCCCAGGACTGGGAGGCAGAAAGCTGCGGGAAAGGGGGTCTTCTGACTGGTGAGTATCGGCCATTTTTTCATCTTTCGCGGTGGTGCTGCCAGAGGGGTGTGGGGGCGGGGAAGGCACGTCCCTGTTGTCAGGGAGCCACCCCGGGCATTGCCAACTTTTTCCAGACCGAGGGCTCGGATGAACACCAGTCTGCAGGCATGCAGGAGTCATCACACAATGCCATTCGCAGCCACAGAAGTGTTTCCTGAAGACCCTCTCACTGCGGGACTTGAGGAAGTCCTTAGCCCCTCTGTGGCCCATCAGTGATCCGTGTGACAGAGATGTTGCAACAAGAGCAGTGGGGAAGATGCACGTAGCAGGCTTTGGAAATAAAACGGTTGAATAGAAATATAAGTAAGAGTGTCTTAGAAACCACCGGATAAAAAGCATCAACACCGCCTGTCCTGTTCCCCAGCCAGGAGCCAAGATGGCATCGTGCTGCTGGGCCACCACGCCCCTGTCGTGGTTCTCAGCATGCTCACTCCATAGCACCTGGTCCCCGCTTCTGGGCTTCCGATGCAGATCGAGGAAGGGGTCAGGGAAAGAACGTGATGGATTTTTATGAAGTGAAGGAGAAAGAGCAACAACTTCCCATCGTCAGAATTTCTCAGCTTAGTGCTAGGAAAAGGAAAGAGAAAGGATGATAAGGAAAAAGAGGTGGGAAAATGATGAAATGGGAATTGATGAATAGAGTGAACTCGAGTTAGAAGACCTGGATTTAAGTCCCTCTTCCTAGCCATGACCACACCTGAGCCCTGTGAGCCTTTTGGGGCCTCAGTATCCTCAACAGTGAAATGCAAACAGCCACCCTCCAGACCAGACAGAGTTGCTGTGGCGGTCATATCGGATGATGCGTGTGAAGTATTTTGCAAGCAGCTGCACAATTAGTCCTTGTTATGATCATGAGAAAGGGGCATTGTGGATGGTGTCTCGGGTCCCGGGACTGGTGCAGTCCCTGGGTGGGGGCATCCAGCAGCTGGGCTCCAGTTTCTCTAATCCCCATGGGGTCGTAACCCTGTGGTTTGAGAAACAATGCTGCAGACCTTTTCCAGGTACCGTGAGCCCTTCATCCCTCTCCTCACTGAAGTCAGTTTGCCATATAGGATGTCTGGTGCCAGGGTTGATAAAAGCCGTCTTGGTATTTTTACAGCTGGCTGGCCAAAAAAAAACACACCCTCTGCTTTTGCCTCAACAGTCCTTTTTCACAAAGAATACAGGTATCAGCAACAGAACAAGGGTGGCTCCGCATGCCAAGGAGATTCCCCGACCGTAACCAGCAGCAGCACGCAGGGGCATGGTTGCCGGTAGGGGTGCTCGGCTGAATGTTCACCTTCTCCCTCCATTTACACAATGCTCCATCCATGTTCATTGTCAATAGGCAGAAAATACAAATGAGCAAGAAGAAAAAAGTTAAAGCACCCCAAATCCCACCCTCATAGACGATAACCCCGTTAACATGTTTCTGCATCTCCTTCTAGACTATGATATATACATCTGAGAATGACAGGCCTCTGAAAGAAAACTAATTAAGCTTTCTAATTAAGCGCACGGATGTAGGTCTGTCTTTAACCTGGTGGGGCTCAGAGCCGGGGGACAAGTGGCAGCCCATGTACCATGTAGCTAAATATTGAAGGTTATGAAGCAAGAGAAACACTCACTACTCAGTAGGATTTGTTTCACGGTTTGATCTCGAAAGGATTCCTTTCTACTGGCTTGGAAGGCCATGTTTTAATTTAGGGTCCGCGGACCCTCAGAATCCCGGACTGGCAGAGTGCGGTGCAGGGAGATCCGGCCTCCCTCGGTCCAGCTGCTCTGCCGGGGCCGCATGTGCACACCGAGTCTCAGTCTGCCCTGCCACCCCTGACAGCTGCCCCTCTGACCTAGGAGGACGCAGACCAGGGCCCTTTCCACCCTCAGGAACACGGGCCCGGGGGAGGGGTCCACTCAGGCTGCGACACACGCTTTGTGCACGCGGGGGCCGCAGGGGCCTGAGCATGGTCTAGACGGTGGGGCTGGTACAGGCTCTAGGTGGATGTCTCTTCGGCCCTGAGAGCAGGGGTGCTGGAGGAGGGACAGAGTGACCTTTTGCACTGAAAGGCCCAGGCAGATTCACTCTGTGCCTGGCTTTAAGGCTGGGACTGGTAGGAAAATAGTGTTGGATACCGAAAGTGTGGGGAGGAACACTTACTCCCCGCTCCTTATTTGGAAGAGAGATGTTCATTCCACGTGGTAGGAAGGGAAAGAGAGGAGGGACAATGCAGCCATGCAGCCTCTGTCTACTCGGTGACCCCCTCCAGTGCAGGAGGAGTGACTGAAGGAAGCAGACAAGCCGGCTCCCTGCCTCTCTCTCCACTTTTCTGCCAAAGTGTCAGCGTACTGGAGTTAAAGCCCGGCCTGCCCAAGAGATGCCCCATCTCTGCTCCCTGACGGGGCAGGGTTCTGGGTGGAGGTCGAAATCTTCCATTACAGATTAATCTAAGAGCTATGCTTCGGGAGAAGTTCCAGGGGCCCAAATGTGATACCACATCAAGATGATAAAACTGACATTTCGACTTTCATCTGTCTGTGTCCAGTGTCTATACCCCAATTGGTTTCAATTTTAGTTCAGAAGGGAGGGGAGAGCGATGAACTACAAGAGCCAGAATTCTCTGATTTGAGCCCAGCTGTGTTCCCTGAGGTCTCCATTGGATTTTTATGAGGGTCTGGTGGATTTCTAATTATGGCTACGAATCAGAACTATCTAAAGAATTTTACCGAAAAACAAACAAACAAACTTGTTTTAAACCCTGGAAATTCAAATCCACTAGGCCTGAGCAGAGGTGTTTTTGAAGCTCTATAGGTGACCCTGGTATTTATCTGTGTTTGGGGACATAATGTCTGTGTCACTTTGTCATGGGCTGACAGTAACGATGAATGAAAACAATGCACTGAATGCTAAAGGTCTCTATATAAAGTACCGTTACTTTTACTGCATAATTATCTAGTATGTTAACATTAATAATTATCTAGTAGTACTAATTACTATAGTAATTAAATAATGTACATTTGGAGTAAAATACAACAAAATCTATATGAATTTCTATCACCAGCAATTTGACTGACTAGACACCCAGTGAAACCTATATTTAGAACATCCAAATATACTGGGTAAAACTTTTTTTTTTTAATTTCCTTTTAAATGGATGGATGAATTTGTGAGAAAATGGGGAACTTCTGGGTGGCGATAAGCATGATTCAAGAGAAGTAAATGAATGTGAACAGGGGAGTTTGCCCTGATAGCATCTACTAAGCTGGGGCAGAAATGTCGGCATTCACAGGCCCGGCGTGCCCGGGGACTGGGAACGAGGCCCGGGGCCAGCTGGGTAGTAGGTTCGTTTGGAGATCCTCTGCCTCCAAGACCATCCTCCTTGAAAAGTGGAAAAATACAGCGAAACCCCCCCTCCACAGAGTCTGTCTCAGGCTTGGCTCTGGATTATGAGGAAAAAGAAATAAAGAAAATTTTCTTCCCTGATAATTCCTAACTATAAGGCCGCTCTTATTTTGGATTTCATGCTCCCTGAGAGGCCTAAAGCCAAAAATGTATAGCTGGCACAACGAGACTGATGTGCCACCAGCTATTTTCTGGAATCAGCCTCCGTGGAGGAACGCACTTTGAACACAGACCTCGCTGCATTCTTCCCATACGATTCCAAGAAATACCAGTTCACAGGAAGAAACCAGAAACATGTCAGTAGATAGGGCACCATCAGTTGAAACAACAGCAGAATAAGATTGACGCAGGCCACAGATGTTGGAGTTTGTACAAAATTAGCCACAGATGTTGAAATTAGATACAAAAAAATGAGCCACAGATGTTGGAATCATACAAAATGTAGAAAAAGTACTTAAAAAAATGTTTGCTAACCTCTCTGGCCCCTACCCAGTAGATGCCAGTAGCAGCCCTCTCCCAGTTGTGACAGTCACAAACGTCTGTGGATGTGGGTGAGTGTCTCCTGGGGTGGGTAGCGGTGGGGCGGGGGAGGAATTGCCCTCTTTTGAGAACCACTGGGTTCAACAGCAGATCAGAGCTGAAGAAAGAATTCGTGTAGGGAAGCATAGCTCTGAAGACAGCAGCACATTCATACCAGAACAGGAGAAAAATAAAAAGTTAGGAAAAATGGAGATTAGATTTCCAGAAAAATATGTCTAATCAAAGTTTCAGAAGAATATTAGAGAATGGGGAAGAGACGTGAAGCGTTAACAGCTGAAACTTCTTCCGAATTGATGAAAATGATTGATCTTCCAATTCAGAATTTCCATATAAATTTAAAAAATCAATTTGCACAAATCTGCAGGGATTTTGAAAAGGAAAAGAATTCATGATGCCATTTATAATAACATAAAAATTCAGATACTTAGGAAATAATGTTTTGAAAGATGGCAAATACCTCAACAGAAAACTAACACATTTCCAGGAAAATTAAAGAAGTCCTAAGTAAATAATAAGTAGGATAAACTATACTCATGAATTTCAAAACTCAGTATAGTAAAGGTGTTGTTTCTCTACAAATTGATCTACAGACTCAGTGTAGTCTTAATAAAAATTCTAGTAGATGTTTTTGTGGAAATCAAACATCTGATTCTAAAGTGCGTGTGAAAATTCAAGTTCTGAGAGTGCCAGAACCGTCGTGAACAAATCTGCAGACTTACACTACCGGACATCGAGACTGACAAAGCAACAGTAATTAAGAGCGTGATACTGGAGCAAGGACAAATGCATGGAGCAAGGAAACAATGTAGAATCCAAAAGCACTCACACACGCAGACGCTGACTTACGACAGAGGTGGCCGTGCCGAACAGTGGAGGAAGGATGACCTCAATAAGTGGTGCTGAGTTATTTAGATATGCATATGAAAACACCTGACCTTGACCCCTTACCTCATACCACACATAAAAATCAATTCTAAGTGAATTGCAGGCCCACGTGTGAAACAGTGAAGCTTGTGGAAGGTAATACATGAGAGTAGCTTTGTGATACTGGGGGAGGTAGAGATTTCTTGGGTGGGACACCGGAGCACTAATCCCACAGGAAAAATTTTGTAGTGTTGGACCTCCTTAAAATTAGAAGATTCTGTTCATCAAAAGTCAAGACAAGGAGAAAGAGAGCTAGAAGAAAGGAGTGAATATTAGTGATACATTTGGCCAGAAAATGTGTATATTCTGAATATTTTTAAAATAAATTAAAACTGAATCAATAAGAAAAGAAACACGCCAGCTAACAAACTGGGCATGTCCCAAAAGGAGATCACCAAATGGCTAATGAACCTGTAAAATATGCTCAGACTCAGTCATCAGAGAAATGCAAATGCACATCACAAGGAGATGACCATATACTCAACGAACGGACTGGCTAGTACTTAAATGGCTGTGCCTACCCAGTGTCTGTGAGGATGTGGGGTGACTGCAACTCGTAAACCTTGCTGACAGGCCCTGGCTGGACAGCTCAGCTGGTTAGTGTCATCCGAATACACCAAGGCTGTGGGTCTGATTCCCGGTCAGGGCACGTATAGGAATCAACCAATGAATGTATGAAGAAGTGGGATGACAAATCAATGTCTCTCTTCTGTTCTCTCCCTAAAATCTATAAGTAAAAATATTTACTGATATAAATAAAAACATTGCTGATAGGAATATAATTCGACATATACACCCTGAAGAAACACCCTCTGACCCAACCGTTTCACCTCTAGGCGCGCACACGTAAGCACAAAGGCAGGCGTGCTTTCGCCGAAACCCTAACGCAAGAATGTCGAGAGCAGCAGCATCCATAACAGCCCCTAGGGGGACCGCTCCAAATGTCTACCAACAACAAACGGGATCCATTTGTGGCGGGACAGCTGTGCAGTGGAGCAATATACAGCAAGGAGGATGAGTTCCCTGCAGCCACGCCACAGCAACAACGGGAGTGAATCGCAAAAGTGAAAAAGTAGGCTGCATGTTTCTGTACATATAATACGAAGTTCAACAAGCAGACGAAATTAAACCGTATTTCTTTGTGAAGCATGCTTGGGCATTGAAACTGTGAAGGAAAGTAAGGAAGTGATTGCCACAAAACCCGAGACAGTGGTTACTCTAGTGGGCACCCTGGGTGGCAGCCAGGAGGTGCATCAGCGCTTCTGGGCAGGGTCAATGCCATTGATTAGCTTGGTCACAGTTAACATTGTTCTTTTGTCAAATCATCGAGCTCTACGCTTTTGTTCTGCACGTTTTTCTGAAAATGTGTTATATTTTGTAGTAAAAAAAAAGAAACTTTAAAATATTAGGAACAGCCCTGGCTGGTGTAGCTCAGTAGATTGAGTGTGGGCTGCGAGCCAGAGAGACACAGGTTCAATTCCCAGTCAGGGCACAGGCCTGGGTTGCGGGCCAGATCCCCGGTGGGGGCTATGTGAGAGGCAACCACACATTGATGTTTCTCTCCCTCTCTTTTCCCCTCCCTTCCCCTCTCTCTCAAATAAATAAAATATTAAAAAATATATAAAAAAAATAAAATATTAGAAACAGTGTTGCAACCACTTTCAACGTGAACCTGAGTGTCTTCCCCGCTCCGGCTTTTCTTGCTTTTCTGCCTCTTGGGCCTCTCCTTCTTGAGGAGACCTGACTCCTCACGTGATTTTCCTTGCAAATTGCCAAACTGACTTTTGAGAAAGCATGCTGCTTTTCAAGGTGACACTTTGCATCGCGAACCCAAACTCAACCCCGTGTAACTTGAACTCTGCATCCACCTTCCTCTTTACCAAACACCTCCTTAAATAAAACATGGCCTGTTACGGCTCTAAGACAAAAGTGTGGATGACTTGACATCCTGCTCTAAACCTTTCCTTCTTGCGTCTAACGCAGTTGAGATCCTGTGCCTTTCCACATTGCTGTCTGGACACATCGCGGGGCACGAACCTACGGGAACCCAGCCAGCACTGAGTCATTGATAGAGTGTGGCCATCTTGGTGACCAAAGCCAGCTTCTCACATTTCTTCTTGAAAATCATGGTGTTGACATGTTTAATATCCTGTGGCATTTCCTCTGGGCTCCATAGCTGGATGGAAAATGTCCCTGTTGATGTCTGATGGCCAAGTTGAACAGCAGGACCTTGCGACCCTCCGCTTCTCAGCTCCGGCTGGGGTGGTGATTTCCCTCGAGGCTGTAATAGGAATCCCGATAGTCATATCTTGGCTGGAGCCCCAAACTACCACTTTAGGGGAGAGCACTTTTGTGGGCCTGGATGGTTTTTGAAAAAATAAAGGTGAAATTTCAGCCGCAACTTCATAAGGAATGATAAATCAAAATCCAGACCACTACAACAAAGAAAGAAAAGAGATAACCCAGGGTCTTAAGCTTTTCTGGAAGAATTCCAAAAAGACATATTTCAAGAGAATGTCTCAGAGGGCAATCCTAAATACACTGGTGACCTACAGATCAAAGACACTGTATTTTATTAGCTGCCCCTGGCCTGGCTGATCGAACTGTCCTTCTTTCACTGGTACACCCAACCAGATAAACCCTCCCCTCTCTCTCCTTTCTTCCTTTGAGAATCACAAGAATAACAAATCATCCCTGACAGCGTTTGGTCTCTCCTCTTCAGGAATGCAGCTGGTACATGCTTTATGTGAAAGAGGCAACCCTAGGACGGGGTACGACCAGACGGAGTGGAGAGTATCCCGTTTCATCTGCACAGAACAAAAGGGTGTCTTTCCCTTCCCAGAGCGCACACGGGTCTGAGGACTCGAGTGAAAATAGACTGGCTGAGCTCAGTCCTGAGCTCAGAGGCAAGGCTGGCAGGGAGAGGGGCCCGCTGCAAGGTAAGGGGTTCACTGTCTCTTCTCGGTTCTTCTTACACAGCAGAATCCCGACATGTGACGGGGTCAGTGATTGACACGGGGTCATTTATCCTGGACTGACATTCCACCAAAATAAACTGCTTCCTGCGCTGATCTCAAGTTCTGTAGGGTCATTTGGGATATAATCATTAAAATGTTGTGAGTTTCCCACAAGTTCGTGTTAGGGGTTCAGTGAGCCATAGACAAGGCAGGCTGATTCTACCGTGGGCCCCAGTGATCTCCGCCTGGTGTTCTTGGTGTTCTGTAACCGCCTTCCTTTGAACAGTGTGTTTCTCACTAGTTAGATGTTGGTAACATTGACGGGATGTCACATGTGTGATTAGATTACTGAGGACAGTGGCTTCTGTCTTACCAGCAGACCCTCTCGCTAACAGGCCCCCCCATTGGAGAGGCCCTTGTAGTCAGGAAGTTGAGGGTGGCCTTGGGCCAACAGTCAGCAAAGCCCGGAAAGAGGGGAGGAAGGAAGGACCTGAGGAAATCCCTCAGTCCCACAGCCCTCAAGAAACTGAGTTCTGACAAAAACACATTATTTGGAAGCAGATCCTCCCTCAGTTGAGCCTTCGGATGAGACCCTGCCCCAGCCGGCTCCTTGATTCCATTCTGGCGAGACTCAGACCTTGAGGTCGAGGTCTCGGCTGTTCCCAGATGCCTGTCTCACAAACACTGACATAACAGACGTGTGCTTCAAGTTCACCTTAGCAATTTAGTGCAGAGCAATAGCCGACTCAGCAGATTCCGCCCGTCATGTCCTCCGTACCCTACACCCACGGTGTTCTCTAATAGTTACTAAGTGGCTTTGGAAAACGTTTCCACCGTTGTTCCTAAGGCAGTGGACTGACGTCCCATGAACTCGATGTGCTTCCACTGGGTATCACATTGCGTCCGTCACTCATATCCTCAGTTGTCTGTGAACTAAGATCACATGAGGGTTAGCCTGTGGCTGTCCTTAGTCCTGTCACCGCTCTGCTTAAGGACCTTTTGGAGTTCTCCATGAAATACAGACTCTTTTTGTGATGTTCCTGACGTGACCCCAAGCCACCTTCCAGGCTGTTCTCCCCATGACGCCACTCCCCACTAGCATCCCCCTCCTCCCCATATCTGTGTCCTCGCTCCCACTGCCCTCGGGTGCTGCCCCTCCCTGCAGCTCCCCCTGTCTGCCCTCCACGCAGCTCCCCCTGTCTGCCTGGGAAAGCCTAGCTCCTCCACAAGATTCCTCCTCCATCCCTCGTCTGCGCCAAAGCCCATGTGCCGTCTCCCCACTTTATATACACCCCCACTCCACTCCTGCCTTCCTTAGCGTATTTCTCCAGTGCCCACCTTTGCCCTGGTTTGCTTTCTGCCCCTCTGATTCTGCCTTCTCTGATCTCCCGCAGGAGACCAGGAGCTCCTGTGCCTAGAGCAGCGGTCCCCAACCTTTTTGGCACCAGGGACCAGTTTAGTGGAAGACAATTTTTCCACAGACTGGGATGGGGGATATGTTTTCGGGATGATTCAAGTACTTTACATTCAACCTCACCTCCTGCTGTGAGGCTCAGTTCCTAACAGGCCCAGACCAGTACCGCTCTGCAGCCCCAGGGGTTGGGGACCTCTGACCTAGGACATTACCTGGGCGTAGCGAGGACGTGGTCGCTCATGTTTGTGGACTCGAGTGTAATGAAGGGCAGATTGGAATGTGGTGCAACATTACCCAGAGGGCGTTAGTAGGAATTCTTCTAGAGAAGGACTCTATGGCCAAACAAGTTTGGGGAGCAAAATGTGCCCTGTCCCTTCATGAAGAGCCCCCATGGACATGAGACGATTAAAGTCTCCAGCAAGTCCTGCAGTAACAAAGTCTGCAATGCCATGAGTTGGCCAGGAGGCCTGGAAGCAGCCTAGGCCGCAGTTACCTGGTCCCGGCCCACCGAGAGCTGCCTTCCCTGTGGAGGCAGCTTGTTGGCTTTTTCCTGGTAGGGCTGTGAGTTTATCATCTTGAACAGTCTATATTCATTCCCCCTGCTCAGTCACGGGTGGTTTCAGAGCAATCTCAGTTAACGGTGCTCTGAGTGGGCACGCGATGCTTGAACACCCACAAGTCGTGGTAGGAACTAAGCCGCCTATGCAGTGTTTAGACCCAAACCAGTTAGTTTGCTGTGACCCTTGTCCTCAACGGGCTTTCTGCTCAAAGTTGCAGAGACTATATTTAACACTCCAGGTGTTAGAGACTCGCCTTTTTACCTACCTTTGCCAGAGTCAATCCTATTATTGGATGTTCAACAAGCATTTCCTGTAGGTCAGGCACTCTGCTAGGTGCCTAGGGCACAAACCTCGACAATAAACTGTCCCTGCCCTACGGATGTAGAGTCTAACTTGAGCACACACACGTCCTCTCAAGGCCAATCTGTGAGTGCTGGAACCCTGTCCTGCACGGGGACATAAGCAAGGGGTGGGGCCACCAGTGAACACTTAGCCTGGAGGGGAAAGAAGGCCTGGCATGAGAGTTAGTGGAGAGATGCCAAAATACTACCCTTGGCATAAAGGTAGAAAAAGAGAGTCCAAAAAAGAGAGTCCATTTCCACAAGATTTGTTTTTTCAGCACACACTCTCCACCAGCGACTCCAGGTGCCAGGGGCTCTAAGATCAGTGAGGCAACCCCCTCCCTCCCAGGCCCTCAGCTGGGGTGGGGGGCAGAGGTCAGGTGAGGCTCACAGGGACTGGTCCTGGGACGGAAAGATTCCAAGGACTGCATGATGAATTGTCAGTGTAGGCGGTACCTTCCTTTTTTTTTTTAATTATCTTTAGAGAGAGGAGAAGGGAGGGAGAAAGGCAGGGAGAGAGACATCAATGTGTGAGAGACACATGGATTGGTTGCCTCTTGCATGCCCCCAGCCAGGGACCTGGCCTGCAGCCCAGGCATGTGCCCTGACTGGGAATTGAACCGGCGACCTTTCTGTTTGCAGGCCATCACTCAATCCACTGAGCCACACCAGCCAGGGTCGTACCTTCCATTTTAATTACGACAATTGTTTCTTGCCTCTAATCTTTCTGGGTGTTAAGCCCATAGACCTAAAGATCAAATAACTGTGAACTTAAGAATTTCTGTCTGGTCATCAGTCACTCCTCCCTGCCTGAAACACGGCTCCTCCCTTCTCTGTCTTCTCGCGCTTTGCTTCCATGAGGGGTCACTAGAGGGAAGGAAACGGAGGAGGCCTTGCTTGCCTTTGTGGTCTTGATGACTCTCTTCCTGGGGTTCTTGTGGCAGGGCCTACAGGAAAGTGATAGCAGTAGCTACATCTGGAAGCTGTGTCCGAGGCTGCAGCCGGGGAGACCCGGTGGTGGTATGGGCCCTGTCACTCATACACGGTGTACCCTTGGACATGTTTCCTAGGGCTCTGTGCATGTTTGTTCGGTCCAAATTAGTACTTCTGTGCTGAGCACACTGACTTCACACAGTACTAGGTGCTTAATAAATCCTAATCCTCTCCCTCTTTCTTTACAATGCTGAAGTCACATTTATTCTGAGTGTATAAGAAGAACATTTAATTTTCAGCTCAAGAATTTAGCCATTAGGACCACGTATTATAGCTTTTAAGGCTGGGTTTTTCGGCAATGACCCTGGTAACAAATAGGCTGTCTCCCATTAACGGCAAGTGTAAGACCTAGTAGCCTGATTTTGGTCCTTGTCTTGGTACCGGAAACAGGTGATTTGGACATGTTTGTTCCATTCTCAGGGTAACCCGCCTCCTCCGCTTTCTCCAGCGCTCCTTGAGAAACACAAGGGAGTTGGCAGTTTGTGTTGGCATGCGGGGTTCAGCGAGAGACCATAAAAATGGGTGGAACACCCTCAGTGATGGATGGAGATGTCAGCATTTTTGGCTTAAAAATCAATTTTCCTTTGCTATTGTACTCAAGCCAAGGAAGCCCCTATTACTTGAGGTCTTTCCTGGAGTAATTAATTCACCTGGAATGCCTTCCGCTCCTCCCTTCCTGCAGGCCTGTCCCGTTAAATTTTTCTTTTTTTTTTTTAATTCAAAGAGCCATTACTGGGGGCCCGTCCTGGACGTCCACAGTCCTAGGGAGAGAACTACCAGACAGAGAAGGCAGACGCAGGAGGCAATGGAGAGACAGCAAGCATGCGCTCACACCCTCTGTGCATTGTCTGTGTCGGGTGCATCTGGACTAAGGGGCTCTCAGTACAGGGAGAAGGAAAGGGCCCAGGGACTGAAGGTCCGGGGAATAACTCAGAGAAGTGACGTGAGTGGGTGCAGGCCCCAGGGGACCAAGAAGGGACTCAGCAAAACCAGGATGGGTGGTGGGAAGGTAGGCACGTGGGCAGCAGTGAAAGAAGAAAAGGGTCATCAGGGGTGATGTGCAGAGGAGGGGAGGGAAACCCAGCCCCCTCTCCTCACACACCTCTGCAGGGTTGACCTCTTTCTGGATCATCGTAGCTACAGATAATGAGCTGCTCTCACATCATTTGGAGAAGGATCCAAGGCATCAGGCCCCGTTCTGGAACTGGGGACACAAACAACAGGAGGAGAGTGTGCAGCCTGGCTTGGGGGTTCCCACTCAGGGCGGTGTGTCAGACTCCCCTGGGACTGCGAGACCCTGCACTGTCCGGCAACTGTGACTCAGCAGACAGCATGGCCGCCGCTCCTCCCGAGGACCTCTGGCTACTGAATGAGTCTGGGGCAGCAGCAGGCGGAGGTCAGCGCTTCTGTTTTCCAGGCTTTTGCTCAGTGCAGCCCCCCTTGGAAGAGCATTCAGTGATGTCACATTGGTACTTAGAAATCGGCTATAGTGAGAATGTTTACACCACAGAAATCGGCAAGTGCTAAAAATGCAGGCATTTTCCTCTCTAGAAAGCCAGTTGTTAAACATTTACTGGAACACAACTGTGTGTGTGTTTATATATATTCTCATTCAAATTAATCGCCATAATAAGCCCGGATGTTATGCATGAAGGAACAGCCTTTTATCACTTTTACATGTGTTATGTTACTGTCACAATAACCCCATGAGGATAGGTAGGGCAGGGATCATTATCTCCACTGTAATGACACATTGATTCCCAGGGGTCGCATAGCCAGGAGGGGCAGACCTGACATGAACTCCTAGTTGTACTCTTCCTTCTGCATGGGCACTGCCCCAGTGCTCAGATTTCTGGTTCTGAGTCAGTGTCCCGATCACACGGGTTGGAGGGACCAGACCTGACTCCACTCTCAGATATCTGGTAACAGGAAGTTTCCCCAACACTGGCAGGCGCAGCTTCATAAATAAGCTTGCTGCTCTGCTTATCTTTGTGCATTGAGTCTTCTTGGGCCGAAAGATCAGGGCCCCAACGGGCAGGCTTCCAGGGACCTCCAGTCCCGGGGACTGATATTTTGAGGGGGACATGATGCTGTGCTGTGAAAACATGCCCTTGGCTGGCATGGAAACAGGAGAATCCGGAAGTTTTAAAACCCTTCCTATTAAGGTCTTGGCTGAGGTCTTGGGAATTTCCAGAGAGTTCAGTGGTTCTGAGGTAACAATGAGTATACTTTGCTAGTGTGAGGCTTAGTTAGAGATTTATGTCACTGTGGAAAATCCCCAGTAGAGAGGGAGCTCCTTCTAAAACGGTGAAAGCAGCGGCAAACTCAGCCAGCACCCACAGAGACTGCCTGCGCTAGAAACAGAGGGTGTCCGGAGGAAGAAAGGAAATAGAAACTCCTGATTCTTGGCCCATCGCTCCTTGCACTTCCAGTTTTGTCAGGGTCTACCTGGCTTCTGCTGGCATAAAGAACTGAGTGAAAAGCTGGCCCCAACGTGGAAACATCACAGTAAAAGGCCTAAGACAGAATTGTCCTCTATGTCCAGGACTTAGGTGGCACAGTTTGTTCCACCCACATCAGCACCTGTTCCACGTCACCACACTGAGTCCTGGTTGGTGTCTCACACATTCTGACCACTCCATGGAGTCTCCATGGAGGGGGTCAAGTGTCACGTCTTCTTTACATCCCGAAGCATGTCCTGTCTGAGGGATGGGGGTCCGGATGGCACCAGGTGGGAAACTCGGGCGGAGGTGATTTGCGTTGTGGAGGGTGAGAGAGCCGGTTTCAGGACCGCAGAGGCTGTGGGGTAGAGAGTGGCCCCGGGCCCTTGACCAAGCTCTGCCGCCCATGACCTGGTGTTCCCTGCCACCTCTGGAGCTGGGTTCCAGAGTGAGCGTTTGTTTTCTTTGGAATCACAAACGCAAGTGTGCCCTGAGTGTTTCAGACAATGCAGATCCGCAGCAGCCCCAGCCATGTTTGTGCAGAGCCTCCCGGGAGCTGAGACTGTTGACCAGGAACAGCACGCCCACGTGGGTCCCCCGTGCTCCAGAGGGGAAACCTCCGGCAGCCTCCCCGGGAGCTCTGAGGTTGCAGATGGACTCAGAATTTCAGACTCAGGACATTGGGGGAGGTGGGAGGTGACTTGTGTAAACAAGAGAGTCAGCAGGAGCAAGGTGCAGGATAAAGCAGAGTCCCTGGCTAAATTCCTCAAAAACCTCACTACAGGGTGGTTCCCAGAGTAGCAGTAACTACCCTCACTTGGAAACTTGTTGGAAATGCAGAGTCTCAGGCCCCCCTTGACCTTCTGAGTCAGAATCTGCAGGTCAGCGACAGCCCAGGGGATCCCTATGCAGTGAGAGCAGCTCTGAGCGCAGCCTGGCCTTTTCCAGCTCACCAGGACTCCCCCAACTGGCTGGGGTATTTATTCACAGTTACTTAAAGTTGTTTACAATAGAGTCCAGTGGGGGAGAATCAATCAATCAATCTCTTTCTCTCTGTCTCTCTCTCACACACACCCACACAATCATAAACAACCTGGATTCAGAAAAGATTTAAGTTGCACGCCTGTTTTGTCACTTAATATTTGTGGGACCTCCACATCTCCAAAAAGGGGGTCACTGATGACTCCTCGAGCCGGGCACCCACAGGTAGCAAGCAGTAAACGTTTCATGTGTATTGACTCAGGTGATCCTCTGGACAGCCCATATGACATGAGCCCTATTATTACCCACATGCTCAGGGGCAGACCAGAGGAGGCACAGAGCGTTGTTACCTGATGTGCTGAGATCGCACAGGCCGTGGACGGCAGAGCAGGGCTTGGGCCCTCAATGGTCTAGCTCCAGAGCCCACCCTCCGTCCACACACTGTGCTGGGTCACGGTGGAGTGACCGGTGACTTGTGCAGAGTGCACGGAATAATGGATGCAGACCCCGCAGCCCAGCGCCTGAGCCCTCGGTAAGCCATGCCTTTCATCACTATCCAGGTGCACGTGGAGGTGGGGGGAGATGTGCACCGTACTAGGTAGTAATAGTGATTTCTCTAAGGCTGGGGAATTCTGGGTGCCTTTGCTTTTCCTTACCTGTATTTTCCTGACATTAACATCTTGCTTTCATGAGAAATAAGTGAGAAATATTTAAAATCCCTCTTGACTTGCTTGTATGACTGACTTGCTCATTCCCAGCACAAGAGGCAGAAGGGCAGAAACCTTCCGGAGCTGGAGCCAAGCTCCGAACTGTGGAAACACATACTCCACGTCTGGAAAGGCAGCGACCCCCCCCCGCCCCCGCCCTGGCCCAACCTCCATCCTGTCCTCCAAAGTCACAGCAAATGGCTTGCAAGAGGGCAGAGCCAGGTGCTGATAGCAGAGTTCAGGAAACTCCCTTAGCTCTGCAGTTAGCATCTTCCCCACACCAGGGCCCAGAACCTCTGGGGAAGGGGGCTTGCCCCTGTGCCGCCTTAGTTCCACTGCATCCAAATGCACATTCTCAAAAACAACCCTTTCCATGAGGTAAGTAAGGGCATGGAAGAACGTGTGTATTAAAGGCTGAGTTAATGACTAAGTGTGGAAAATGTTCCCCCAAACTGTTTCCAAATATAGAAAACCTGCATAATAAAGGATGAGGGCTCACAGAGCCTGGTGGCAGGGGCAGAGTGAGGAGGGAGGAGCACCCCCATTTCCCAGGGCCGCATCCCGCACAGTCTTCTGCACCACCGAGCGACCAACAGTTTCCTGTGGTGCCTGCCCTACATTTGTTCATTAGACAAATAATCGAAATGGGAAATCAAATGTATGACTTTTACAGAAAGTCATTGACAGCACCCTTGAAATAGATCGCATTTCCCCCAACCCTTTTGGACTAGAAGCCTTTGGGAGGTCGGGAAAGTCACTGGTCACATTGTTCTTTTCTCTTCTGTCCCTAAGGGGGTGTGTTGTACGTGTGTTAGTAGTCATCAGGTACACACATGCCTTGGGCATTTAAAAAATATCTTTAATCCTTATCTAAGGATATGTTTATTGATTTTAGAGAGAGAGGAAGAGAGAGAGAGAGAAACATCAATCAGTTGCCTTTCATATGTGCCCCAGCCTGGGATTGAACCCTCAACCGAGGTACATGCCCTGACTAGGGGTTGAACCCACAGCCTTTTGGTGTGTGGAACGATAGTCTAACCAACTGAGCCACCTGGGCTCCTCAGGCATTTTTAACCTCCTAGTTGGACCAAACTAAAACCACCCGTCATTCTGTGCTGACTTCACTTACCAAGATTAGGCCCTAAAATGATCAGCTTATTGCCTAAGGCAAAGGCTGTCCCAACCCTCCCGGCTGAACTGTCTTTAGCATCTCGACAGCTGCGCAGCTGTGAGCCCCTTCTCCCCGGTGGACGGAAGGGGCCAGCAGGGGTAGAGGAGATGGGAGGATTGCGGACGCCTGCATCTCTTCCAGGCTCCCCGAGCCTGCCTTCCCCAAAGCAAAGAAGGGCCTGGCCTTGGCACAGAAAGGGCACTCAAAGACATATCACAAATTCCTAACTAAATGGAAATTATGAACTGCAGTCCCTGGGATCACAGCTGCCCAAACAGGTCTATTCCAACTCTGACTAGTCCCCAAAGAATGAGGAACCTGTCAGAGGCTCCCACAGTATCTCCTCAGAAATCAAAGAGGCCCAGAGGAGCCCTGGGCCTTACAAGGGCCTTCAGAGGAATGGCGGCATCTTCCGTCCTAGTCTGGTCCCTGCTTGTAGCCGGGAGACATGAGAACTGGAGCGGGTATGGCCTGGGAGCTGTGAGGCCCACTTTATGAACAGAGTGGCATTCTTCTCCTGAGACATTGTCAGGGAGCCCTGGGCACATGTTTTTGACTCAGAAAATCCTAGGACAGCAGAGGGAAAGGTCACCATGTTATTTTAAACTCAAACTTGATACCGGGGCGTATTAACGGCCTGGCATACAGAAGTTGAGAAATCACCCCACTCCTCTTGCCTCTGCACAAGGCCTCACCCACATGTCATTTTGAGGTTTGGGCTCTACATTTTGAGAAAGATTAAACTATCCAAAGAGATCTGCACCTCGCCCCCCCCCCCCACACACACACACTAAAAAGGGGGGGGGGGGAGAAACAGTACAAAAAGAAAGGATGGAATTAGGTCTTGTACAGAATGTTTAAATGTGTTTGGAATAAAGCCACCGGACAATGAAATCGCGGTGTTTAAGTAAAATAAGGCTGGTTGTACAAACAGTGCCAATCTGTTTTCTATTAGCAGCTAATTATATGATTTTATTGCCAGTCTCCCATGAGGTTCTATCTAGGGCCGTCCAGGCATGAAGTGAGAATATCTTCCAAGGGAAGACCTGAGAGTTCAGCTCTGGAGAGGGGCCAGGAGGAACAGATGCACCCCCACGACCCAGGCACACGGGGCCTGCAGGTTTCAGTGGTGCTTCCTGAGCCCACCTGATGACCGCAGGCGATGGAGAATCAGGGTGCCATTCTAGAGAGGAAGCTGGGAGAACATGGTGGCCAAGAGGAAAACAAGGAAGTACTTAGAATTAATCAACTATTGAAGAAAGGATATGAAAGAAAGCATGAGGAGTCTTACGTATGATGGCCCCCTTATTTCAAGTGTTCTCTTGCCTGGAGACAGAGGGCTATAGCAGCCATCCTCTCAAGGTCCACCTGTTTCTGTGAATCCGTGCTATATTAGAACTCCGAGGACTGAAATCGAACTCTGGCTAGTTAGGGAAAAGGAGCAAATGTAGGACTTACATAGCCACCTCCGGGGCGGGGTGGGGTGGGGGGCAAGGGTGTAACTTCACTGCGCCTTTTTGCTGTGTGTTGGTTTCAGATTTTTGTTTTTATTTTTCATGCAGCAGAAAACATAGCCATTGAGAGTGGGCTTTACAGCTGACTCTGCTATTACAGAGGAGCTGTCCCCTTTCCTGGGTTCCAAGCCAAAGCATGCTGGAGAAGGGCTAGGTCAAGTGCACACCTCTGAAGGCAGGCAGCCCATCCCTCGCTGGTTGGAGTGGAGGGAGGAGCAGAACCCAGGAAGAAGGACTAAGCAGATACAACCACAGACGTCCAGCATGGCACCGAAGAAGGTGCCAATTTCTATGTATGAGCTGGAGGAGAAAGAGAGAGAAAATGTCAGGGTAGGGCTGGGGGAGGGGTGGCGGTGGGGTGGGGAGATAGTCATTCTGTAGCATAAGCATACTGATTGGAAGGACATTCAGTTCTACTCTTGAGCAAAGATGCCTCAGGCCATATACATTTTGTGCCAGTTTCCTGTCAACCTCAACTAATAACTTTTCTTCCTTCAGTTCTCTCTGAGCTAGTTGGCAAAGTATAAAAACACTTTCTGTTTATTTGTGCTTGGCATCGCTGGAAGGATTCCTATGAAGTTGTGTGCCCGCATCATTTTGTCTGTAAATTTCTACCCTACGTGAACCCTTTCTTAACAGGTTACCTGGGCAACGCAAGAGGTAGTAGTAGCTGCGTCCTTTTACTTGCGAGAATAAATCTCCCAGTGATGAGCCCTAACTGAGGGTATGATAGAAACACATTTGTCTCAGCAGCAGGGTCTTTGCTTTTCCAGAATATTTTCCAAGTGAACAACAATTAGCATCATTTAAAATGAAACAAATAAACATTTTGTGCTTCCTAATTTGACAGAATGGGAAAATATTATCTTCTAAAAGATTTTTTAAATTAATTTCTTTTTAGGGAGAGAAGGGAAGGGAGAGAGAAAGAGAAGGAGAGAGACATCGATGTGTGAGAGAAACATCAATTGGTTTGCCTCTTGCACATCGCCAACCAGGGACCTGGCCTGCAACCCACGCATGTGCCCTGATTGGGAATCGATCCGCTGACCTTTAGGTTGGCAGGGTGATGCCCAACCCACTGGGCTATACCAGTCCATGCCCAAAAGGACTGACTTTTTTAGGACTATCTAGAATTGGTTTTTGTATGTAGTAGAAGTCTCTGATTTTTTTTCTAATGTGGATACCCAGTTTCCCCAGTAACGTTTACTATTGAAAAGTTCATCTTTTCCCTACTGTTCTGCTCTATCATTTCAATTATATTTCATCTGGTCATATAATTGTGAGAGTATTTCTGGATTTCTATTCTGTTCCATTCTGTCTACTTCTATTGGGCAATTGTGCCAATACTGCACTCTTAGTACTATACAGGGTAATGTGAGAAAGTTTAAGAGATGCTAAAAAGTCCTAAAAAGAGAGTAGGAGATTCAAGAAGCCAAAAATACACTAAGTCAAATAAATATTAATAATAAGGAATAATAGAAATAAGGTGAGTAGCAAATATAGGAAGGGAAAGCAATAATAATAAATTCACACCAAACATATCAACAGAACTATAGAAAAAAATTCTCTTGAAAGAAGCTAGAGAAAAGACAGATTACTTATTAGTAAGTGACACTGGACTTCTTCACAGGTAGAGTGGAAGCCAAAAAACAGTGAAACAACATCTACACCATGTTGAAAGGAAACAACTGCCAATTCTGCACCCCGTGAAAATGTGCTTCAAGAATAACGGTACATTAAAGACATTGGCAGACAGACAAAACCAGTAGTTTGCCACCAGCAGGTTGCCACTAAAAGAAATTCTAAAAACTGTGCAGTTGTGCAACGCTCAGTGATGGGAATGCGTTCTGAGATGCGCACCGTCCGGTGATTCTGTCATTCGCACACGTCGCAGAGTGCACTTCCACAGACCCAGGTGGTGTGGCCCGCTACTTGCCAAGGCTGGAGGGTGTAGCTTACTGCTCTGTAGGAGAGGAAAAATCATTTTTCTTCTACCCTTCTGGGTCCTTGGCCGAGACATCCCTGAAATGAAAGACAGATTATAGAGAAAAACAAAAGCTTAATAACGTGTATCTCCTGTGTACGTGGGAGAGAGCCAGGAAAACGGAGTGACCGGCCAAAAGGGCTGAAGCGGTCACCCTCACTATGACCTTCAGCTGAAGACATAAGAAGATGCTGGGGGTGGGGAGAGTCAGTTACGCAAGGCTATCGGGAAGATGCAGCCCACAAGGGCAAGGTTGGTGTGGAGTGGAGGTCTTGGTAACACTGATAACAGTCTGTAGAGATCAGGTCATCTCCCTCTTCCTGGTACAGTAGCAAGGGAGGCGCCTTACGAATGAAGACTCCCCCTCCAACTGTGAATGGACTTCGCAAAGGGTAACTTTCACTGGGTTTTCAGAGCTTCTCCCATGTCTGATATTTCTTAAAATTAACCAGCCTAAAGTAATCCTTATGCTAAAGAAACACACATATATTTTTGGTGACAAATTCTGTTCCCCTACGCCCCCCAGCCTACACCCATGTATGGCACGTCACTGTACTGAATACTGTAGACAGTCGTAATACCATGGTAAACATCCGTGTGATGCGCTGCGCCATGACAATACGGAGGTTCTGATGTCAGTAGGTCAGAGATTTTCACCTTTTTCATCTCATATCATGCATAAACGATTTACTAAACTTCCACGGCACATCAAAAAAATATATTTTTTGCCAATCTGACAAAAAATAGGTTAATTTTGATTCATTCATTCCAAATAGCTATTGTTGTATTGGTTGTTGTCATTTTTTAAAAAGATGTTATTTACTTTTAGACAGAGGGGAAGGGAGGGAAACATCAATGTGTGGTTGCCTCTCACACGCCCCCTACTGGGGACCTGGCCCACAACCGAGGCATGTGCCCTGACTGGGAATCAAACTGGTGACCCTTTGGTTTGTAGGCCAGAGCTTAATGCAATGAGCCACACCAGCCAGGGTAGCTGTCATTTTTTAATTTGACAATCTAAAGGAAAAGAGGTCAGTGCCCCTGACTAAATAGCCAGGTATTGCACTTTTTAAAAATTCTTGCATCACACCCATGTGCTCTTGCGGGACGCCAGTTTGCCATGGCACACTGGGTGAAAATTGGTGTAGGAGGTGATAGAAGATTTTCAGCTCCTTTATAATCTTAGGGGACCGCCACTGACTCTGCGGACCATCCTTGACTGAAATGTCACGCAGCACATGACTGTACTTGATACAAAAGCAAAATCATCCTAAATGGAACGTCTGAGATGTAAAGAAACTTGGTAAATGTGGCTATAATAATTATAATGGTAATTTGTGATTGAGGGGGTTGTATTTTGCTGCCTAATGACAACTGTCTCTTGATCCATCATAATTCTGTGTGTTCTGAACTTAGCTAGCCAGTTCTTCTGCCAGTGCAACTTGGAATGTCTCGCATGGTTTCCATTAGATGTTTGCCCTATCAGCCAGAGTCATCTGGAGGCTCGACCAGGACGCCATCATATCTGGGCCCCTGTCTCTCCACATGGTGTCAGTCCCTCTTCTTTGCCCTGTGGTTTCTCTAGCAAGCTAGTCGGATTTCTTACGTGGTAGCTCAGAACTCCTGAAAGTGCAATAGTGGAAGCTCCTAGGCCGTCGTAATGTCTGGTTCAGAATGTCACTTCTGATACCTGTATTGGTCAGGTACAGGGTGAGGCAAAGTAGTCGTGTGGAAAATAACACAATAATCAATAAATAATCACACAAGAATAAACTATGTTTTGCATACAATTGTAAACTACTTTTGCCCCACCCTGTGTGTGTATATATATAAAAAATTCCTTATAGTAAGTATAAACATTTATTATAAGGAGTTGGCTTATGTGACATGGGAGCTGAGAAGTCCCAAGATCGCTAACCGATCAGCTGGAGGCCCAGAGAGCCAATGACGTAGTTCCAATCTGAGTTTGAAGACCTGAGAACCAGGCGAGCAGATGCCGTGAGTCCCAGCTGTATCCAAAGGACTGAGAACCAGGGGAGCTGATGATGAAAGTTCCAGTCCAGAAGCTGACAGGACTGAAGCCAAGGAACAGCCAACATTTCAGTTCTAGTCCACAGACGGGAGCAGATCCATGTCCCAGCTCATTCAGTCAGAAGGTGTTCCTCCTGTCTCAGCCTTTTTGTTTCACTCAGGTCTTCGACTGATTGGGTAAGTCTCACCATTAGGGAGGACAATCTGCTTCACTCAATTTCTCAGAGCAAATTTTAATCTCATCCAGAAACACCCTCACAAAGATATCCAGAATAATGTTTGACCAAATATCTGGGCACTCTGTGGCCTAGTCAAGTTCTTTAACAAAACTAACCATCATACCTTCTATTGATTAATTCAAATCATGGGCCAGAACAACTAGACAGAAGACCATCATATAAATGAAAAATGTGAACTACACTATAAACCTATTAGATTGACCATAATGTCTATAGAACACTCTATTTAAAAACATGAAAACAGATTCTTCTCAAGTGCCATGAAACAATCTCCATAACAGATCCTATGGTAGGCTAAAAACCAGTAAGTTTAAAAGGATTGAAATCATATAAATTATGTACTCTAACCACAGTGGAATAAATTTAGAAATCATTCACAGAAAGAAACTTTGGAAATTTAAAAGCACATGAAAATTAAGCAACATATTCCTAAATAACTAATGGGTCAAAAATAAATCATAAGGGAAATCAGGAAATACTTTGAGATAAATGAAAATGAAAACAACATAGCAAAATGTAGGGGATGTGGCTACAGTTGTGGCTGGGGGGAAATCATAGCTGTAAATGTCTATATTAAAAAAATTAATGTAACTTTCCACCTTAAGACACGGGGAACTAAAAAGCAAACTAAGCTAATGCAATTAGAAGGAAGAAAATGATAAGCACTAGAGTGGGAATTAATGAAATATAAAATAGAAAACAATAGAGAAAAATCAACAAAACCAAAAATTGATTCTTTGAAAAGATCAACAAAATGGACATTTAGCTAGACTGATAAAGAAAAAAAGAGAGAAAACTAAGATTTATAAAATCACGTATTAAAGAGGGAATATTATCATCAAACTTAAATGAAAAGGATTGTAAGGAAAGGCTATTTGGCGAACAACTGTATGCCAATAAATTAGATAACTTAGATAAAATGGGTGAATTTTTAGAAACACGCAAACTACTGAAACCGATTCAAGTAGAAATAGGAAATCTGAATAGACCTGTAGCAAGTAGAGGTTGAATTAGTAATAATCATCATCATCATCATCATCCACAAACAAAAGCCCAGGCCTTGATGGCTTTACTGGTGAATTATTCCAGGCTTTTAAAGAAGAATTAATACCACTTCTTCACAAATTCTTCCAAATCACAGGTGCTATGTAAAAGTGCAAATCCCAGGTGTTCATTGGGATCATCTTTGGAGACCAAGTACCAAAGTCCACCTTCTGCAAAATCTGCTTATGGACCAAAAGAATAGACAGTTTTCAGCAAGGAGCTGTCTGCTTCCTGAAACATTTTTGTCTAGAGCTTTACAGTGTTCAGGCTTTGAATTTTAGTAACTGCAAAAGTCCCTCGAAGAAATAACACAATTTATATCAGCCACTTACATTTTAGTACAAATCAAGGACTTCAGAGGCCCTGGCTGGTGTAGCTCAGTGGATTGAGCGCGGGCTGGGAACCAGAGGGTCCCAGTTCGATTCCCAGTCAGGGCACATGCCTGGGTTGCGGGCCAGGTCCCCGTGAGGGCCATGTGAGAGGCAACCATACATTGCTGTTTCTCTCCCTCTCTGTCTCCCTCCCTTCCCTTCTCTCTAAAAAAATAAATAAATAAAAATAAAATCTTAAAAAAAAAAATCAAGGACTTCAGAGATGTGACCTTTAATGATGTGATAAAAAGAGAGATTTCAAAACCTTGGCACTCAAGGCAGGAAGAAGGGAACTTGACTGAAGGGTGGGTGGGTGGGTGGGCTGGATGGCAAGATCAGCATCAGAAACTTACCCCTCTCACTTTCTAAGTCCCCATAGTAACTGGGACCTGCTTAAGTCCTTCACAAATGATAATATCCTGTGTCTCTCCTAGGAGGGTTCTTTAATAGGAACTCTAGTCCAAAGTCTTGAAGCTGTAACAGCACAAGTTTTGGACACATACAAGCCAGTAGGGGATACGTTTGGGTGCATCAGAGCCTTCCCAGAGCCCCTAAAATCACAAATGTGTTCTGTAGTGTGGCGTGTTGACAGCCTCCTAATGGACATTCAAGCTACACTTACTACAGAAAAAAGACTGTATTCTTTTCATCAAAGACCATGCTTCTCTTAGAGACTGGAGCACATGAAGTTTGGAAGCTGCTTTATAAATATTGACCTCATAGTTGTCTTGACCTCTGTGATCCAAAGCTACCAGCGATGGCAGAGGAGCCTGCGGGTTCAAACAGTCGCTGGCCGGTCTGATAGCGTTGCTCTTTGATTTCAGATGGCCAAGGGCTCCTTAAGTGTGTTGGCTGTGGAGACCATAAACAAGAGACACTGCTTTCTTCCTATGTGGTGGTCTCCCATCGGAGTCCTGTATTTCAAGTCTTACCTCTACCTAGTTCAGCCTTGGGCATGAAATGTTTCAAAGAAGAAATTAATGCTTTTAAGTGGCTTGCTCAGTTCTATTTTCCTGCACACAGTCAGTGAACTCATTCTATTAGCAAAGGTTGTTGATGGTCCGAGAAACATTGAAGGCGTTCGTTTTTGGCAAAGATTCCCGATTTGTAATGTTGGTGGCTGCCGCACCCAAGGCTTCCAGCTTAATTGGAAACAGTGGGATGTTATTTAGTTGTGGCTCTTTCTCTGGCTGTTAATTCAGCTGATTTGAATTCTATTAAGGTTTTAATGGAAACAATCCCTCACTAATTAACCAGAACCACCATTTGCTGGGAGCAGTTACAGGTAGTGTGTGTGCTGTGGTTCGCTCATCTTGCTTCTTAAAGCAAACTCTGCCGGGGCTCCCAGCCCCAGGTCTGGATACGCCTGGCACCTAGCAACAGATCTTTGAAAATGCTGGTGTTTATAATCAAAACCAGCGTCCATCCAGTGACCAAACACCAAAATGCTTGAGTTTTGTTTTTCTAGCTGAATTTCCAATGACAAAATATCGAAGGCGTTTTGTTTATTGGCTTTTCCCAGGAGATCGACTGCTAAGAGAAGATTCAAGCTGCATGACATTGTTTAAAAGGAGAAGTAAGCATCTTAAGAACTTTCTTCTCCTCCTCCTTCTTCTCTACCTTCTCTCCCCACCCCCCACTCCTCCTTCTTCTTCTTTGAAAAGGGCAACACCAATACTTTCCACTTCATTATTTTATTAAGACTATGGTGATTTTGAAAATCTGATGTTTGCATCTGCAGACCCTCACAGTCTGCTTGTGGGTTTCCGAGCTTTCCACAGGAGTGTTCAAGCCGATCCGGCAGCCCCATGTTCCATACTATGTCCAAGGCCGGGGTGATGACCCATCTCACTTAGTCCTTCCCCATGTGAGGGACCAGGCTCAGCCCCCTTCCGAGAGAACAGACCTCAGCCCCAGCTCTGGGGCTCCTGGAGCTGCTCTCTGCCCTAGTACTCCAAAGCAAAAGTTCCTTCTGCAGGGTCATGGTAAAACATTATTAATTTGAAGTTGCAGAGGCAAATTTCGCCCACATGAGAGAACCCTGTGGTTGCATTTCTCACATCTTCACTACCCTCCAGCAGCTGCATCTGGCAGGGGTGCCCCTTCCTCCGTGAGGACACACTCCACTGCTTGCGAGTTGCCTTTTTTGTGGTGGCAGCTTAGATGTTGGCAGAGCTGCAAAAGGTCTGACCTTCACTTCAGCACCTTCACTTCTGAGGTCTGACGAGGATGTGTGTGACTGCACAGCATCAAAGGGACTATTTCACAATCACTTTGCAGGGACTCCTTGAGGTAGAAACTTCTCTTCTTCACTCCCACTTTCATCGGACCATTAGGCTTACACAGCATGCGTGTCTCGTCTCAAAATTTTATGTGTAGCTTACACAGAGTGGAGACCAAAGGGCGAACACATCCCTGCACCTCATCCCTGAAGAAAAATAATTTGTTCTCCTTTAGTCATTCAACAACCCTTTATTGAACGTCTCTTCAGGGATCAGATGGTCTAGATTTTTCAAGATAGTGCTGTCTAAAGAAATTTTGATATTTTCCATAAATGCATGTATTAATATGTTAAATATGGTCATAATATGTGAGGTTTTTATAAACGTGCAAATTAGGAAGACAGCGTGATTGTGTCGCATGTTTGAGGACTGACTGATCGCCTCGGCTGGGTGGTGGTGACACTTTTGTTAGACACAAAGATGATGGAGACACAATCCTGGCCTTAAATGTGTTCACGCGTTACAGGGGACAGGTGGTGTGTGTACTAATAACTCTAACAGGAGGTGGAAAGGGGCGAGTGTGACAAGGAACAGAGCACCAATTGGGGACTTCAGAGAAGGAGGTTGTGTTGGGGTGCAGAGGCCTCCTCAGAGGAAGCATTTCATCCAGTTTTGAAGGACACCAGACTCTGGAAGAGCGGAGGGGTTTTGCAGGGTGTTGAAGGCGTCAAAATGTGTGAGCACAAATCTGAAAAGAAGGGCAATGGAGTTCCGGGCATGGGAGGGAAGGAGGCATCAGTGGAGAAATCTCAGGCCAGGCGGCCTGACCAGGCAGTGAGGGTGGGGTGACTCTGAACACGTGGGTGGTGGGGCAAGATGAGAAGGGTTACCATGGCGTCACCAGTACAGTGGGGGCAGGCAGGGAAGGTAGGAGAAGAACAAGAGGACTGCAGAACTTGGAAGGGGCTCCGCTTTCCATGGTGTGCAGGAAACGGTCAGGCGTCAGTCGGGATCTGGCGTCTGACAATATGTGTGGTGTCAGCCTGGCAAATACTCTGGCCAGGAGAGAAGCAGCCTAGGCGAGGTGGAACAGCGCTTCTCAAACTTGTCAAAAGGTAGATTCTGCCCGTGCTGGTTGGGCGAGCCCCAAGACCCTGCATTTGTCACAGTTTCCCTGGTCCAAAGACCACTCTTTGAGTCGCAGGGAACTGGAATGACTCATGTTTGCCAGCTTTAGACAATGATTTATAGCAGCTGAAAGTCGGCGAGAGTGTAACAGTTGTTTCTGTGTGTGTTTATTTCTTTAAACCTCCTTCTACATGTGTCGGGGAGCTGGCACATGTCGAATTGTGTTTGGTTTTTAGCTTCTAGCTTGATGCACAGAAAACATGACCCTCTTCCCGGGGTACGTAAATAGGCTTTCTGGTGTCAAAGTCACAAAGAGGAGTCTACTTGGCTGTGAGTGACCCTTCTACACAATCCACATGGCTGCCCTAGGTTCAGGGAGTGGACCCCTCCATTGTTCTAGAAACTTCCCTTCTTCGTTTAGGGCCTACAGGAATAGAAGTCACGGAAGGAAAGATAATCGTCCAGAAGTGGCAGATCCTCTAGCTCATTCTGACCCCGTGTTCTGGAGTTCATTTGCAGCCTGAGGTTAATGTCAAAGTGTATGGCTTGGAGGTCACTGACCAAAATGGCAGCAGGAAAGCAGGAATGCCATGGCTGGGGTGGGCCATGCAGGCAATAGCCTCCCTGTCTTTGGAGCTGCCCCATGTGACTTCAAGGAATGCTGCCAGCTCATCCCCTTTCCTGCACGAGGCCCTTGGTTTAGGGGAGAGCAGCAGCAGCTTCCAGCCAGCCCCTTGGCAGCAGAGACCCCTGGCTTTTGTGTGAACCAGAAGAGCTGACCTCGACCTTCTCCTTCCCTAGCTGGACAAGGGTGTACATGTGCTCATCAATGCATTTTGAGAGTTCTGCTTATAAGTATAGGATAACGGTTTATTTCCCTTCGTTATTTTTGGCCACAAAGAAGGTCTTATTTCTGTTAATAATCAGACTAGTAGGATTCTGAACCACCATCCACGAACTTGGACCACCTTTCCTGGGACAGCTCCCTCATCTTTCCACTGAATGAGAGCTCCAGCTGGGCCCAGTGAACCTGCAGAAGGACTGGGCCCTGCTCTGGACAGTGGGGCTGGCGGTCCCTGTGCACAGCCCATGTCCAGTTTCGTCTTGCCAAAATGTGATCCAGGTTTTCTGCACCTGAAGTCCAGGAGCTGGTGGATCAGCTTCACTGTCACACGGGATTTGCAAAAGGGACGGTAGATGGTTCCCCCCTGCACCCCACTCCAGGCCAGGCCCCGGTCCTGCTGCAGCCATTGGGCTTTCACTCACACAGGTTGTTAATGCCCAAGGCCAGCCACGTTGCTCAAGGGCCACCACATGAGTCCCCATCACGGTTCACCCCCAGATCATCCAGGTCCTGGCACAGACCCCGGGGTCAGGAGTCACTTGTCTGGTCTCTCTCCCTGTCTCAAAAGAGAACTCCTTTTGGTTGGGAAGTTCTTGGTGGCACTTTCTCCCATTGATCAGGAGTTGGGAGGTGCCCACATGCAGGTTCTGGAGTTGAACAGTAAGGGTTCAAATCCCTCCTCTGCTAAATAGTTCAGGGCCCCCTGACAGGGTCCTGCTCGTCAAGGCCAGCCCGACTGGGACCCACATTGCAATCCCTGTCTTCCTCATTGTCAGACCTTGGGCAGGTCCCTGGTCAGTCCCAGCCTCAGATTCCTTGGCCGTAAAGCAGGAAAGATGGTACTTCACATTGCCTGGGGTTGTGGGACGGATAGAGTGACAGAGCGCACGAGGAGCCCTTCGCACTGTGTGTGGCACACAGGAAGCACTCAATAAATATGAGCTATTACCATTAAATGATGCTTATTTAATAAGCAAGGAGTTGTGGGTTTTATTAGAAACAAAGTAGGTCCGTCTGCTTCTTAGTCCCTCATCCCTCTGGGAAGCCGGACCACTAGCTCGTAAACGCGGGGCATGGCGTCCACCTGGTTGCCGCATCCCCAAATCTCTCATCAAAAACCTTGGAGGAAATGAAAAGGCTTGTAATTTATAAACTGAGGTTTCTCGAGGGGGCGAGGGGAGAAGAGGGGAGGGTGGGGCATGCACTCTGGGGCTTCGTGGCAGCTGCCCTGGCAGCTTGAAAACAAAGCAGCACTTTGTCTCGTGCCTTGGCTTGGCTTTTTTGTCATAATATTTAATTAATTTTGAAATTTCAAATACCATTAAAGGCAAGTGTGAGAAATTTACATCTGTTGAAGGAGGGAGCATGGTTTTAAAGGTTGAGAAACCATCTCTAACCTATAACATTCAGCTAAGCTCATGGGAACGGTCCAGCTACAGGGAGGCATGGGTCTGCACGCTCTGCCCGCCCTGCCCCGTGCCCACCCGTCCCCAAAGTGGCCGTGGGCGGGGGAGCCCCACAGCCCTCCCAGTCGGCCTAATTGGAAAAAGCTGGCACATGCACAGGGCGCTTCTGTGTTCCGGACCCTTCCTTTCGCTTTATAATGCTAATGAGGGAAACTTGAACAAATGTTCATTAAAGCCATTTGAAACACGATGCCCCTTCATCCTTGGGTTTTCACTATCCTTTAGGACGCAGGGCATTTTTATTCATTTTGAAAAGTCCATTCGCTACCCTGGCTGAATAAAACCGCTTCGTGTATCTTTTTCCCCAGTTCTAATTTTATTTACACTACAGACTTAATAAAAAATTAACAGTTAATAAAAAGAATAATAAAATAATAAGAAAAGAATAATAATAAAAAGAATAATAAAATGAAAAGAATACTTGCAGAAAAGCGCACAAGTATATGGCCTAATGAATTGTTATATAGTGAAAAGTTACATACAAATGGAATCACCCAGGATGGGCTCTTTGGGGTCTGCCTTTGTCCGGTGTTACATTATGCTGGCACACTGCTGAATGCTGCTGTAGCTCACCGCTTCTCACTGCTGTAGATAATCCACTGTGCAGTGCTTCATGATTGGAGACGTCCCCAGTGGAGGTGGGCATGTGTCCCCTGACAGCACTGGTCCCAGAGTTGGGTTTGTGACGGTCAGCCAATTGGGATTTCCCATAGTGGAAGCAGGCAGAATCTTTCTTTCTCAGGAGAAATGGTCTATGATAGCACACTCTGGAGTCAGACCATCTGTGCTCAATCCTGGCTGCGTCACTTACTAGCTGTGGGACCTGGTACGAGTTATTTAACCTCTTCATTTCCCATCATAGTTCTTTCATCTGCAAAAGCATTGATCCCATGGAGGTATTTCAATGATTAACTGAATGCTTAGAACCATGCAGGCTGCGATGAAAGGCTATGGTGGGTTTTTCTTCTTGGACTGCGAACAGTAAAGGTGTAAGGGCTGGGGTGGCCTCCCAGCGGCAGTACAAACGCTGTGTTACTTGACGTTCTCTGCATGTACCTTACCTGTCGCGCCTCTGAGCCTTTGCACATGCAGTTCCCTCTTCCGAATCTGTCATCGTCCTTTCGTCTCGCACAAGCTTCCACCCCTCTTTCATGTCTCAGCCCAAAAGGACCAGCGTGCCTATTTTATCTCGTATAAAGCGTCATCCCCATCCCTGCCTCCATTGTGGGACCTCAGCAGCTCTCGAAGTGTGTTCTACAAACCGCTGGGGGAGTCCTCTTATGACATTATTTCCCTTTTCCGCTGTGTGATGTTTGCACTGACCGAAGCAATGGTGGGCGGAGCTGGAGCTGCTTTCACAAGAATTGAGGCAGTGACATTGGGTTATTCATCACCAGATACTCATTTTTTTTTTTTTAAAGCCAGTTTCACTTAAGAATGCCTTTGAGTAGGCAGTAAAATCTGTTAATTTTGATCCCTGGATGCATGTATTTTTACGTTTCTGTGTGACCAAATGGAAAATATGCATGAAACACTTCTTAAGGACACTGAACCAGGATGGCTATCTCAAGGAAAAACACCTGTGAAAGAGTCACAATCTTCTCTGGCCAGGTGGTTCAGTTGGTTGGAGCATTGTCCAGTACACCAAAAGGTTGTGGGTTCGATTTCCAGTCAGAGCACATACCTAGGTTGCGGGTTTGATCCCTGGTTGGGTGTGTATGGGAGGCAACCAATCAATGGTGATGTTTCTCTCTCTCTCTCTCTCCCCCTTCCTCTCTCTCTAAAATCAATCAATATATCGTTGGATGATTATTTTTAAAAAAGTCACAAGCTGAATAGCTGCGTTTTCTTCATGGAATACCATTTTTTACTTGAAGGAACAAGTAACAGACTATGGTTACTTAGACTCGGGTATCTGGCAGACATTCCCTTGAAAAGGAATAAAAAGAGCCTGTCATATCAAGGAAAATAACTATCATTGCCTGTTGCCAAGGATAAAATGTAAACTTTCCAGTGGAAATTAGAGTTTCAGAATCCATGTAAGTGCCCCCACGAGTGTAACAGCTGCCCACTGCTGAAAGATGTTCCTGGTGAGGTCGCAGGAGTGTTAGCGAATGGGATTGGGCGTTACGTCACCCTCTCCCTCTCTCTCTTTTTAAATATTTTTTTTTCAATTCCAGTTTACATTCACTGTTATTTTGTGTTAGTTTCAGGTGCACAGCCTGGTGATGAGACGATCATGCACTTTACGCAG
Source organism: Micronycteris hirsuta (assembly GCA_004026765.1). Taxonomy (NCBI): domain Eukaryota; kingdom Metazoa; phylum Chordata; class Mammalia; order Chiroptera; family Phyllostomidae; genus Micronycteris; species Micronycteris hirsuta. The sequence continues at coordinate 65,412 of PVJI01007132.1, forward strand.
TGGTCCCCCTGCTATTCCCAGCGCCCACCTGGCACCATACATAGTTATTACAGTATCATTGACTGCATCCCTATGCTGTGCTTTACACCCCTGTGACTACTTCATAACTGCTAATTTGTACTTATTAATCCCCTCACCTTTTCCACCCAGTCCTCCAGCTCCTTCCTTTCCGGCAACCATCAGTTTGATCTCTGTGTTTATGAGTCTGTTTTTGTTTTGTTTGTTCGTTTATATTGCTCTTTAGATTCCATATGTAAGTGAAATCATACAGTATGTGTCTTCTCTGGCAGTTACGTCACTCTCTTTGCAAGCACCTCCTCCTCTCCAGACTGTGGCAGCCCACTCCCAATACCGGCTCCATCTCACCTACCATCCCCCTCCGCTCCAGTACTTCATGCCCCACGTGTAAGGCCACTGTGGGTTAGACAGGCTAGTTCGCCTGGGGAGGAGGGGCTGGGCTGAATTCCAGGACCCAGCCTCGGGGAGACAACACCTGCTGGCTGGGCCCTCCCTTTGTTTGGATCCTGATGATGGAGTGGGGGCGCAGAGCCCTGAGCCAGTGGGAGGGCTGGTGCCCTGGAGGGCTGACGGGAGAGAACGTGGAGACAGGCCCACCTTGGGGGGGATAGCATCCTCATTTCTGCCTAGAATTCCGTGTTGGGAAGCCCTTGTGAACAGAGGAAGAGTAATAGGTGCATTCTCTTCCACTTTCTCTGGGGAGAGGGTTTATTGTTTAGCGTGTTGTTTTATTTGAAGCCACAATTAGGAAGGAAACTCAGGGCCCGCCATAATCTCACGTCATTAGTTTAAAGCGGGAAAAGTCTCTCTCAGCCCTCCGTGAGGCACAGAAAAGTATTTATATTAGGTTCTTACTGAGAGCTGATCAATGGTATGCTTTGGCATTATTGTGAAATGACTTTTAACTTCCCTTTTGAAGAATATTTTTTAAGACATCAGAAACTCTTATGTCTCACTCTTTCTTTGCTTCAGGAATGTTTGTGCATTTTATTGTGAAATACTTTTAGACTCGAAAGAAGGCGCAGAAATAGTACCATAAATCCCCCGTCCCCGTTGCCCAGCGGCCCCAGAGATGGCATCTCGCATACCCCCAGTCCGTCATCGACACCGGGAAGCTGACCTCAGTGCAGTGCCTTCGCTCAGCCACAGACCTTACGTATTCTCACCCCAAAGCGTTCCTCGTGCTACCCCATTGCAGCCATGCCCCATTCTTCTTTAAAATATCCATTCTTTTTTAATGAAAGTTATACTTCATTATAATACCCCTGGTTAGGGTCACTGGAGCCTGGCTTAGTGCCATGCCTGTAGTAAGCTATGTGGGATTTAAGGCTAAAGGCCTGGCTGTAAAAGCTGACTTGTGGCTCACTTGCTGTGTGACTTTAGGCAAAGAACACAACCTCTCTGAGTCTCGGTTTTATCACCTATAAAGCGAAATCAATGACACCTGCTTGGCAGAGATGATGCATGGTTAGACACAAAGCGCGTGAAGTGCCTGCCTGTCCCAGGCTCTGTCCGGGGTCCGGGTCTTGCCCTGCTCACCCAGGAGGCAGACTCTGGGATGGGGATCAACGCCTGTGAACTATGAGACACAAGATGGGACAGAGGGGGAAGTTGAAATAGAATACAACGCTGTTGCACACAAGGCCTCGGAAGATCCTCTGGGGAGCTGGGATGGCCCTGGTTTAGAGTTGCACAGGCCTTTCTATCCTTGTACCTGTGTGGGTGCTGCCCTTGGGGTGGGGGTGCAGCCTGGGGCAGGGCAACTCCCTTTAGCTAAAGGCAAGGCCTGAGCATCCGCTCAGCTGGGGGCCTTCGGCAGCAGCCGTCCCTCAGCTGGGGGCCGAGTGCCTCTGCTCTGCAGGGGGACGTGGGCAGCACATCACAGCCTCCGCTGCAGTCGCTGTAATTATCGTGGCTCTGAGGAATGGGGACATCAGAGGGGAGACAATCACAGGTTTGCCATCCTCACCACATGTTCACCACATTAAACCCAGGCTCAAGGGAATGGCCTGATAACTCCAGAAAAAGCTGTTTCCTCTTCTGTTGACATCTTTTGGAAGAGCTAATTTGGGAGAGAGAAAAAAGCAACAGATCCCCCTCTTCCCTTAAAGCTGCTGAAGGGAATTTCCTAAAATTCTCCTTGCCAGCCCCATCAAAGATCCCCGTCTTGTACTATCCTGCCCTGGGTAAGGATTGCCTTGAAGTAAGTATTGGAGGCAGACTTTTAATGACTTTTCAAGAAATCTCTTCTTGGCTCGCCAAGGACAAGGTGGTATCAGTGATATTATAAAGGACTCTGTGTTCAGTAATAGCTGGAGGCCTCCTGGAAGTCTGACACTGAGCTAAGGCCCATGGGGCAGTTCCGAAGAAGAGATAGAGTCTCCAGGTAGAAAGATTCCACTTTGTGCCTTTTCTCTCCGCATGGCCGCTCTGAGATAGAATAAATCATGGGATTTCGAAAGCAACCCCCTGCCGAGTAGCACAGTATGGCTCCAAGTACTCAGTGGATGGGGATTAAGGTCCTGATGGTTCATGTCTAAACTTGATTAGTGTGGTTCAGTCTACGAACATCATGATATCACGTCCGCTTTTGCAAGGGAAGATCATTTATGTTAAGGTAAAGTATTTCTCTTCAGTTCAACATCACGAGTTTGGGGGTGAATGACTGACATACATTTTTCTGATTTGTTAAGTCTCTTTGGAGAAAATTTCTTTGGTTAGTTACCCAAGCCCCCCAGAGGACTTAAATGGCAATGTCACCCCTTGTCTCCTTGCTCAAGGGAAAGGTCTGGCGGGGCGGGAGCCACTTCTGATTTCCCTTTGTGTCCCCAGAGGACCTTGCACAGACAGATACAGCTGGTGATTAATAAGTGTTGGCGCCTGAATGGACCCTTGTGAACGGTGCCAGACAGTGAAGATGTGAGCTAATCAGCAGTGAGGAGCACCACAGATTGGTCCCGTTAGGGGACGCAGGGTTTGGGTGGTTACATCAGAGATCTGGGTTTGTTCCTGGAAACTTCCCTGGGCACTTGTCCTTTTTCAGTCAGAATCGATGGTGAACGCATCCAGTGGGCGGCCGAAAGTCCTCTGGTCCGGGAGTCAGGAGGCCTGGGCTCAGATGCTTTCCCAGCGACGTGATCTTGCAGAAGTGTCCAAACCACCTTCAGGCACCGTTGCCTCAGCAGTTACGTTGGCTGGCCCAGCACTACCTCTCCTAGGGCTTGTTTTATAGATCAGATGAGCTAATGGCTGAAAAGTGCCGGGCTCACCGCAGGTGCTTAGGAGCCGGGGCCTGTTATTGTCATTGCCATGGTAACCCTACAATGGCATCCAAACCGAGATACTTTGACAGGGAATGGGAGGCCTAAAAACAATTAGAATAACTTTTCTGAAAGATTTACTTAATGACCAACAAGTTGGTTTCTTATACCGGTGGACCTGTAAAATGGTGCTAGTCAGGAGCTACTTTCAAATATAGAATTCTTTGGAAGTTACAGAAGAACATCTATCTGTGTACATTAGAGCAAATTCAAAAGTTTTGTTTATGCTCATGGTCTAAATGTTAACAAACTTTAAGAAGAATGTAATTTTTGATACATACGGGGTGGGGCAAAAGTAGGTTTACAGTTGTGTGTGTGGAAAATAACACAATAATAAGTAATAATACAAGAATAAACTGTTTTGCATACTCACAGCTGTAACCCTACTTCCGCTGCACCCTGTGCTTAGGCACCGCAATCAGTTTCTTAGTTTATCTGTCATGGCATTTTTATGTAGAATGTATTTCCCAATGGTTTTATTATTTTCAGTTTTTTTCCCACAAAATTGTCTGCATCTTGGGCTTAGTAAATTTGAAATCGCTGATATTTCCATTGACTTTGCAATAGACCACAATATATTTAATTGAGAAAATACCCTCTATAGGTATTGAAGTACTTGGGAAGCTGAGAGCAATTCTGTTAAATTAAGCCTCTTCTCAATTCTAATTTTTCAAGCTATTGAAATGTGCAAATAATTCAGTCCAGATATTTCCTACATAATATTGGCCTTTATTCAGACTACCTTTCTTTGACAAATATTTTTATGATAACTTGTCAAAGAAGTTGTCTCTATTTATGGTTCTTTTGAATGGTTCCCCAAATTTAGATGATTCGGAATTGTAGGTCTTCTCAATTACATCCTATTCTGGGACAGAATCTAAATTTATCTAAATAAAAATAGGAGCTCTATCAAAATATTCTCCTCACTGGTTGAGATCACCCAGGGCACAATTATAGAATTTCAAAATTAAGTCTTATACTTCATTAAAGCATTCGCTGTCCCCCCTCCCCCCACCCCACTTTTGCTGGCTACATATCAGAGTTTTCCTGTTTGCGGAGCTGCCGCGCCGGCCTGGGACTCGCGCGGAGCACAGGACCCAGCGCGCAGTGACCTGCGCGCGCTGCTCGCTGCCCTGTCGCTGCCCTGCCGTTGCCATCTGGAAACGCTGCACTTTCATTTCCCGCTGGGCTCCACAGATTATGTAGCTGGTCCTGCCTGTTTGGAACCTTCCAAAAGCTTCAAGCTCAAAAGCTTAATTTTAAAAAATCGTTCACTCAGTACTTCCAAATGACTTTTGAACAAAATGCAGCTAAAAGTCCGAACATCGTAGGACACCTAGCCTGGTATTTACAAAGCAGGTTATCCTAAAGCCTCCGGTATGCTAAGTCAGTGGGTAGATAGGAAGGAGAATTTCGTGATCCATTTGTATGTGTGTGCGTGTGTGTAAAATATGAGAACGCAGCTTCCATTTCCACTGGTGGGCCACCAGAGCTTGTTGGGACATGAGTGCAAACTAGATATGTTCCACTACCCAGTCCAAGCACATTTCCGCTCCACAGGTTCTTCGTTTAGTGACAGTATTGTTTCTACCAGGATTCTGGTCTTGAAAATTTATCACTTCAGACACAAAGTTCTTCTTCAATGATGAATTTTTTAAGTGGATATATATAATAGCAATCAGAATAATGCCAGAGGTTTTACCTTTGACAGAATAAACTTTCCAAAGTTTTAATTTTATTCCATAAGTTTGTTTTTTGTTTTTAAATCAACCATTATTAGAATTAACAAATTTCTCATTTAAAGCACCCGATGGCCCTGATACACAGCTGATGTCATATCACTGGTTCCATAGGCCGCCAGTGGTGACCGTTAGCAGCTGATACACAGCTGGTGTCATATCACCGGTTCCGTAGGCCGCCAGTGGTGACCATTAGCAGCTGATACACAGCTGGTGTCATATCACCGGTTCCATAGGCAGCCAGTGGTGACCATTAGCAGCTGATACACAGCTGGTGTCATATCACCGGTTCCATAGGCCGCCAGTGGTGACCGTTAGCAGCCAGTACTTCATTTTTCAGGCGTGCATGAGAACATTTGGAATTGAAAATGAGGAAAATTGGTTTAGAGGAACTGTCATTGCATCTAAATGAAAAATTAAGCCTTACAGAGTGATATGAAAACATACCGAGGGCAGCTGCTTGAGTTCAGTCATCACTTTTGAGTGTGGTTTACTTAAAGTAACAGCTAACTTTTGAAGTAAATCTGACGCTTCTTGGCAAATTTGTGTTTTCTGGTTTTCATGGATGCTAGGTGTCAATAAATATTTTATGCAAGCTACACATTTAGTTACAACATTAATATTTTAATTTTTCTCTAAAACCATGATTTGATCCTTTCAAGATGATTGTCGCTAAAAGGTTTATTGCAAAAGAGAAATATGTCACCCAACAATACAATACATAATAGCTGCAGATACACCATATAGAAAATGACAAAACCACTATGAGCAAGAATATTCAAACCACCGTCTATATGCCCCAGACAGGGGCCAACTTCCATTTCCTGCACACATTTCACCCGCACCCGCCCTGCATTTTCTCACATTCCCCACTGACCCTGCTGCTGTGGGGCCAGGACCTCCCAGGCCACAGCAGGGACTAGTGGGAGGTGGCGGGCAGCAAGCTATCTCACTACCACCGAGTCTGTGGGAACTGGTGGCTGGGCACAATATTTTTATTGTGCTGTCCTTCCAGGGGGGCGTTCATTGCACTTTACCAGGGAACACTGGGAAAGGAAGGAAGGGCATTGCTGGTCACCCTTCGGATTTACCAGGAGGAAAAAGTGAGAACTCAGTTTATGCACATGTCTCATTACCACTGTTAAGGCCTGTGGAGGATGGGAATTTCACGTGGAGGTCTGCTCACCCCATCTCGGTGTGTTTAATGCCACTGTTTTTCATAGTGTTCTTTCTTTCTTTCTTTCTTTCTTTTTTAAACGACGCATCTGACATATGTTAAACTACCCACGACTGTTCTAGAAAAACCCAGACATATAGTCACCCTGATTGTCAATCATTACCTCATTTATGCTGTGACTTCCTGATGAAATACAATAGTGCACTAATTTTAGAACACCTTCTACCTAATAAAATGATCTATCATTTAGACGAGACGGAAAGGGTAAAATTGGCACGTGGGTCAGCGTAAAGCCCAAAGGTGAACTCACCTCCAGGGGCTCAGCTGTGCATCACAACTTAGCTCTCTCGGAAGCCAGGTCCCAGGGACAATTTCTGATCATCCTTTCGCTGGCCTGGAGCACTTTGCAGTAAAAGCAAGCTGAATTCTGGAGGGGTAAAGAAACACTGGGTAATTAATCTTGCTCTTGCTTCTTAAGTTCAAGTCTTCCATAGTTTGGGCCTACAGCACTGAAATCTTCTTTTAACTGTTACCCAAGTGAAACGTCTGGAAACCACCACTTCTTTTGTTTGTGTTTCTGGAGGAGACAGCGTTAGAAGTCCAAGTGTATATCGGACACCAGCTGTATGCAAGTTGTGTAAACTTTATTGTCTGGTGCTTCATCACCTGTAAAAGGGCCCTCCCAGCATGGGCCGCCAACGCATCTGGGCCAGAACAGCTGGGAGCAATCTTCAGCCGGGAAAATAACTTATGTGGAAAAGCAGCATAAACTTTCATCATATACTGGCTGGTGGTAAACTGAGGTCAAGCCAGGGAGAGATTCTAATGGCTGGCTTTTCTATTTGGTCGTGGTCAGATATTTCTGGGGCATGTAAGGCCCGCATTTCCCAGGAACAGGTAGGTCATCAGAATGAAATGAACTGGATCATCTTTCCTGAGGCCTTTACTAGTGGATTTCTCCCGAAAAACAGATGCTAAATGTTTAACAAACCTGGCACACAGCTTTGTTAGGGCTTTTCCGCAGTGACCTGATCTGCACAACATGCTAGCAGAAACAGCTTATCAAAGTAAACAACGATGACCTAACACAGATTCAAATGGTATATTTTTAATATCAAATAATGCCATATGGACTTGGGTGACCAGAGGACTGACTGGGGATGTCCAGATAGGAGAAAACAAGAGAGGTTTTGTCCACAAGCAGAGTAAAGCCACATTTTAAATTTGGAAGTGCTCATAGTTTTAATCATCACCCATCCTGCTCTTTTCCTGGCTTAGGAAGCAAAAAGCATGAGTGGACCTCAATCCACAGAATGTCTGAGAAATAGAACTCCACATGGGACCTGTAAATGCTGCCGGGACTTGCATCTTCTCAACTCTGAAAGCGCTTTCTGTTTGCCCAAAAGACACGATAAAAGGTTAGTTTTTTACAATTTCATTCAACCATTCTTTAACTATTTTATGAAATCTGCTTTTTAAAAAAATTGGTAGTAAAACATACATAACAAAGAATTTACTGTTTTAATCCATTTCAAGTGCACAATTCAGTGGCATTAAGCACATCCACAGTATGGTGTAAACATCACCACTGTCTCTTTCCTGAACTTGATTTCTAATTGTCTAAGCTTCTCCAAGATATAACACTTAAGCAGAGAGAGGGGAAAAATAGATGATTTTGCTTTAAAGTGAGATCAATAAGCATTGTCTGCTTGCTTTGTTCCTGCCTGGGAATGAAGACTGTTACCGAGACAGCTTTTGTTAGGTGCGCCCATATCTGTCACCGTTTTGGACTTAACCCTTTTTTGAACTCTGCTTTTATTCTAGGATGGTTGTAAACCAGGGAAAAGCTACAAAAATCTATACATTCTTTTAAAAGGAATTTCAGCAGGACTGCATGGCTGGCAGGGGAGCCCAGGGAACTTCATTATGTTCGCATGTGGGAGAAAGGAAAGTTATCTGAGCCCCACAGAGGTTAGATAAGACCGTTTGTGTTAATTAAATAGGGGGACAGATGGGAGTTGGTTTCCAAACTTCTGCAGTTCAAATTGTGTACGGATGTCATTTAAAATGGAGATGTTTGCTAAATGAAATCTTGGCATATGTATGCATTAAAGGAAATCAGCCAAACATAGACCTGCCTGACTTTAGACTTTCAATCTCTCCAAAGCCCATGATCCTGGGATCTCGCCACTGTGGTGCTTACAGAGCCTTCGTTTCTCCCAGGTATCCCTCGCCACAGCCCATGCTGAGGGAGCAGCGACACCCCGTTGAAGTCCTCTTTGGAGTAATTATGGTCTGTTCCGGAACCTGTCATTTCTGTTTCAAAATCACGGTTGCAGAAAGATCAGAATTTAAAGGTTTAGTTATTAATGTCCTGTAAAGAGAAAAATGGAAATGGGACTCTTGGTTTAACTTAACAATTCATTTCATGAATCAAATAGAGATATATCCATCATTACATTTGCATGTAACAGAAATATGGCAAAATGTTACCATTTGTTAAATCCTCATGACTTCTCTATGGGTGTCAGTGTTCTTATTCTCCTGTACTTCCCTCTGTATTTTCTCTGTGTTTTCCTATGACAAAAATGAATAAATACAATGTATAGAATTAAAAAAAGCAGGGGGCATCATCATTCTTCTGGGGTAGGAAAAGGAAATTTCAACATTGTGCTAATTTAGAATTGGATGAGCTTCGTAGAATAAAATTGCTTCAAAACTTTCAAGCAGTCTTATCTGCACATCTTTTGCAAGAGGCTTGATCATGGCATCCAGCCCGCAGAAACGTCTCATTGCTTTGCTCCAGGGATGCTGCCATTTACAGCAATGAAACATTTTCGACAAACCCTAAAAATGGTCCCCATGGTGGCTGGCTGGGGAGCTGTGGTGAGTTAATTCAGAAAATAAATTGTTTTGATTCTTTTCGAGCTTTGAGACTTTGGACAAAGTAATGAATAACCCTTAGTAATTAACATGCCTTGTTTATTTTTGGTCCTTTTGAATGCAATCAAAGAAAGGAAAGAAGCGTTTCAGGAGGCCCCCGAAGGCACTTTGGCACTCACCAAAGCAGCCAGACCATGAATAACGCAGCAGGGGCCCATGGCTAAGTCCTATTTCTGTGTTAGTCAATAACACTAGGAAACATGCTTTCACTTCAAAGCATTATTTCTCTTCAAGTATCTTCACGTAGATCTGGTAAATGCTAGAGCAATGTCCATGTACCAAACGCCTTTCAGTAGCTGTCTAAGGGGATAGAGGTAAGAAAAAGAAAAGGGCAGACAGAGGGCTTTGGAAGACTCAGAATTTCATTGGTTTGTGGGAGAATTCCTTGGCTAGTACCTCTGGGAAATGGGGTGCTTTGTTGCGTACATGTTCTTAAAAACAAAGGGGCCTTGAGGATGCTGGATTAGTGAGGATGCTTAGGGCTGCACATAAGCACAGACCCAACTCAGGATGGCTTAACCCCTGAGGGGATTTGTGATCTCACATTTCACGAGGCAGGCATGCCCCGGCCCAGGCACACCAGGGCGCTGGCCCCAGTTCTCTGTGGATTTCTGCATTTGTCCCCCTCTCTGTGCTGGCTTCATCCTGCAGCAGCCCTGAGTGTCACATCCATTCACAACAGTGTCGTGGGGTGTCTTGAGCTCCAGCCTTGGCTGGGAAAGTATATATTTGTTAGAAGATCCCAGGAATTGGCTCTCTGCCATGAGGAGGTGCTGGAACCAGCTGCCTCTGAGGACAGCTGAGGTTAGAAAGGCTGAGAGGTGCTATAAAAGTAAGAAAGGAGCGTGTCTGGCAGTCAGGAGGACGGCCACTTCCAGTCACTGTTTTATGACTTCTGGGATAAAGCAACCAGCCAATCAAGTGAAAACAACAGTGTGCTCCATAGGTGACCGCTGGCATAATGCTGTGAGGACACAGTCTCATCTCAGACGTGGTCTTAAATAAAAGAGGCTATTCTTGGTAGAGACCCCCATTTTTTCACGCCAGCACAGTAGCATTGCCCTATCTTTCTACAATATAAGCATCACGAGAGCCGGAATTTTGTCTTGTTCACTAGTGGACCAATGAACAGCACATAATAGGTTCTCCATAACTACTTGTTAGGAGAATGAGTAATGGAAGAGGCAGTTTAATTTACTAGTTAAGAGACATCTGGAAGAAGAGAGAGAGCGAGAGAATGAGAGAGAGAGAGAGAGAGAGAGAGAGAAAGAGGAAACCTAAGTTCCAATGCCAACTCTGTCACTTACTAGCCGTGGAATGATCTTTGTGCTCCTGTTTCCTCATTGGTAAAACGGGGCTAATAGAGAATTCTTCACCAGGCTGTTGTGAAGAATAAATGAATGAATACATGTAAAAACACATGCTTAGAACAATACCAGGCCTATAGTATGCCCTCAGGCAGTGCTAACGGTCATTATTACTACTACCAAATTCTTAATCTTGGTTTCCTCATTTATAAAATAGGAATCATCAAAGGTATCCCATTTGAGGATTCAGTGAGATAGTGTTTGTTCCTTCTTCATAGTGTCAGATATGGTGTTAAGAGCTTGGTCAGAAGTGACTATACTTCCGTATTTATTCTCCGTGATTTTTATTTCACAGTTACCTTTACCCCCTAGAATATTTGGACCTCACAACAGCATGGTGAGGGGACAGGTCAAATGTTATGCCCTTTTTTTATAGATTGGGAGACTGAGGTACCAAGCAACCAAACGTGCCTTTTAAGACTCACTCCATAGGCAGATGGTAGAGCCAGAAGTCAAGAATATTAAAACCTATACTTTGTACCTACACAGCCCATTTTTTTCAAAATTAAAATGAACTACAAAATCTCCAAAACAGGGAAAACTGCTTCAGTATAAGCTATTCCAAGAAAAATGGACCCATGATGCATCACGAGAGTGATCTGAAGATTGCAGCTAGAATTACGATTTTTAGCTGTATTTTTCCCAGTGCATTAAATTGTAGTTTGGGGGATGTTTTTCTCAGCACTATCTCAGATCCTAGATGAGCAAACTAACATTCAAATATTTACAGTTGACTTGCTTGTTCTAAAAATGAAACCTCTGAACTGTTTGCCTTACCTTATTATTTTAAACTCATTTCTGTACATGGAATGTGCTTTTACTCTTTAAAAAAAGTGGCTTTCATGTTACACCCTTATTTGTTTATGGAAAAGCTCCATGTGCTGCACACTGACTCCAACAACAAAGTAACTTCTTGGATCAAAATGGCCTCTAGACATTAAATTCTACTTAATTCAGCACGATCCTTTGTATGTTATTCTTTATAAATTACTCTTTAAAAATTGCCTGTAGCTTTGGAGAGAGAGACAATTTACTAACAAAGCAGGAAGTAACTGCAAAGTATCTCTCATAAAAGATCGTGCTGGTAGGCATCGGAGAACATTCTGTTCAGTCTGCTTCTGCTTCTAGAGAAAATCATTTTGGAGTACTAGTATACTGATTCTTGGCACCTGCTGTCTCCAAAGTGCTGATTTTAAAGTTACATGAACAAAATTGTCCATTTTGAATCCAGCTTGTTTGTTTTCATCAAAATACATATGAAAATTCCTGGCGTAGAAAACTCAACCTGTCACTAACCATCAGAGAGATGCAAATTAAAACTAATGAGATATCACCTCACACCAGCAGAATGGCCATCATTAACAAATCAACAAACAGCAAGTGCTGGCGAGGATGTGGAGAAAAGGCAACCCTAGTGCACTGTTGGTGGGAGTGCAGACTGGTGCAGCCACTGTGGAAAATGATATGGAATTTCCTCAAAAAACTAAAAATGGAACTGCCTTTTCAACGAGCAATTCCACTGTTGGGAATATACCCAAAGAATCCTGAAACACCAATCCAAAAGAACCTGTGCACCCCAATGTTCATAGCAGCACAGTTCACAATAGCCAAGATTTGGAAACAGCCTAAGTGCCCATCAGTAGATGAGTGGATCAAAAAACAACCACTGTGGTACGTTTACACAATGGAATACTACGCAGCAGGAAGAAAGAAGGAATTCCTTCCTTATGCAACAGCATGGATGGAACTGGAGAGCATTATGCTAAGTGAAACAAGCCAGGCGGTGAAAGACAAATACCATATGATCTCACTTATAAGAGGAATCTAGTGAGCAAAATAAACTAAAGAGCAAAGTAGAACCAGAGACATGGAATCATGGAACAGACTGACGGCTGTAAGAGGGGAGGCATGAGGAAGGGACTGGTTGAAAGAAGGGGAAGGCACTAGTCCAAGACTGTGTATGGAGGACCGTGGGCACGGACAGTGGTGTGGGATGACTGTGGGGGAGGGGCAGGCTGGGCGGAGGAGGGCGAAGGGGGAAAACCAAGACAACTGTAATAGCGTAAATAATACAATATTGTTTTGAAAGAAAACCCAACCTGTGCTGTATAACACAGGGCATACTTCCCTCCAACTACATAGAAAGGCGAAATTTCTGTTAAATCTTCAAAGAAATAGTCCCAACAGCTTAACTTCATTTTTTTATGATAGTTAAATTTATTTTCCATTAAAAACTTCATTTAAAAAGAGGCAACTGATTAAAAGAACAACACGGTCAGCACCATTATACAAATAACGTTATTGGGCGTTCATCTGACGTTTTACGAATAATTGTTTCTGGATCGACAACCTCCCGGAGCAACCCTGCATGAATATTATTTTATCAACCTTATCTCTCTTCCAAAACCGTCCCCAAACCTGAGAGTTTCCTTGCTGAGAAGCTGTCTCTCAGGTCTGGTTACTACAACTTTTTATTTATTTGTTTATTTTTTTGACAGCCTGTAGGGCAAAACCCCTTAATTACTAGCAAGCGACGAAGTTCCTGGGAAGCCTGTTTTTTTACAGAACTGAAGTCTCCTAGATGCCACACCGAGTGTTTTTTTGCTACTCCTTGTGTGTTTATAAGTCCAAGTGAGAAAGCTTTCTGATTCAGATTTTCACTCAGTGAACTGTTGCTACATTGTAGCAAGACCCCAGTAAATATTTTATGAGCCAAGACGAGGTTTTTTTCCTAGAAGCTGTTTCTTCTTCTTCATTTTCCTCTTTGTCATCTGGATAATCCACTCCACCATCCAGACTTCCCTTGGTGGCTGTTACCGATGTAGCCAAGTTTGCAGTTTTGGAAAAGCGTCCACGAGGACTCCCTCTGCCCTGGCAGATTGCTGTTTGTACTGTTTGCTCCATTGGCAGCACTGGCGGAGCGGGAGAAAGTAAATTCATTTGAAGTTACCAGAAGTCCTCTGGGGAAGGTTTTCCTTGTCTTCACTTTCTTTTGCTTTCTTAGTTTCCATAAATTTTTCATAAGTACTGGAAAATCATCTTCTGGCTTAGATTTTTTCCACTGGTGCCACAACTGCATTTCCTTCCTCCTCTTCATCTTCATCTTCTTCCAAAGTTCTTTCATCTCTCTGAAATCTTTTACTGCACAATGTAGAGAGTTCGCTGATCAATTTCTGATTTTGTCTTTTTCTTGCTCATATTTAGTCTTCAATCCTTTGACTGTCTGAACATATTCAATTGATTCAAGTGCTTTATAAAAAGTTTGTAACTGTGCCTTGGCTGGTGTGGCTCAGTGGATTGAGCACTGTCCTGTGAGCTGAAGGGCTTCAGGTTTGATTCCCAGTCAGGGCACATGCCTGGGTTGCAGGCCAGGTCTCCAGTAGGGGTGCTCAGGAGGCAACCACACATTGATGTGTCGCTCCTTCTCTTTCTCCCTCCCTTTCCTTCTCTAAAAATAAATAAGTAAAAAGTGTTTTAAGGAAAGTTTTTAACTGTATGTACAGTAGGAGACTTGATATCTTCCACTCTTATAAATTCAAATAACTCAATAACAACTGAATTTAACAGATTGTACCAAATTCCATTATCCAGAAGAGCATTTACAACTGGCTCAAAAAGGTTTCCCTTGGTGATGTAACGATTATAAAATTCATCTTTAAGGCTAATTACCTGCCTTGTAAAACAAAGAGCACACTAGACCAGGAAAGTATGCTTTGAACCCATCAAGACCAAGACTCTTCTTAGCAAGTCCTCATGCATAATAGTTTTTTTATGTGATACTGTGGTGTTCCACACAAAATGCGAATGGCTCTAAAATTAAGGCAAGCACCTGTGCTGTTTGATAATAACCAGGAAAATCATGCTGTTTTTGTTACAGATCTGTCTATTTTACCCTTTCCACACTTGTCTTCTGAATTGTTGGTCACAAGTGCTGCTCTGCGGATGTGCAGACAATGGTTGCAGAAGAAGTTTGGGAATTTGCTTTGGTAGGTCTTGATCTTATAATTACTTGGTCATTGTCCACAATACTTTGGGAGCACACTTTATGAACAGTTTCGGCGTTGGGGGAAAAGCATTTTATATGTACTTTGTTTTTATAATTTAGCTATTTGACCTACAAATTGATCATGACCTTTAGATCTGAATGACATAGTGCTTCTTCAAAATAAAATTCATTATCGCTGGATGAAGTTTGCCACTGCTGGGTTATTAAACAGAGTGTGTCACAGGCTCTTGAAGATTCTTCCCCAGGAGGCAGTTCACATCCGATGGGTGAAATGACAGCCTCATCAGTGTATGAGTATGGTCTCCCAAGGGTACTACATGTAAGGCCAAGATTCACTTGAAGGTGTAACTGTGAGCTTGTTCAATAAGCCAGTCATTTTGCATTAGAATCTCATGCCATGTATGGCAATGTCACAGTGCTTTGATTCAGAATGATGCTCCTGGGCTGACCCTGTAGTAATCTGTAGAGACATGCAGTGATGTAAACAGGAGCCCAGGTGAACTCACCCTCTGTGCGGGAGGCAGTTTGAGCTCTTCGATGCTTACTGATAATAT
>PVJI01007133.1:0-80413 GCA_004026765.1 Micronycteris hirsuta
AAAAAAATACTCACAGTAGCTTTATTTGTAAAAGCCAAAAAACTGTAAACTCAAATACCCTTCATATCCATCAATGGGTGAATGGTTAAACAAAAACAAACTGTGGCATGTCTGTGCCTTGGAATATTACTCAGCAATAAAAAGGCACGAACTATCGATACATGGAAAAACCTGATTGACCTTCAGAAAATCATGCTTAGTGAAAAAAAGCCAATCCCCAAAGGTTATGCACTGCAGGACAAAGAATGTTATATCCTTTATATAACATTCTTGAAGTAACAAAATTATAAAGGGGTTAGTGACTGGGACTTGGAGAAGATAGAGGGGCTGTAACTACATGAGAAGCACATGGAACCCTGTATTTCAACTGTGGTGATGGTCACATGAACCTGCACATGATAAAACGGCACATAACTGTGTGTGCACACACAGGAGTGCACGTATGACTGCTGAAATCTGAACAAGGTTAATGGATTGTCAACTTATGATACTGTGTAATAATTATGCAAAATGCTACCATTGGGAGAAACTAGGTCAAAGGTGTATGGAAACCTATTATTCTTAGAACTGCATGTAAATATATAGTTATTTCAAAATAAAAGTTAAAACAAAGGGATAATCCAATATACAAGGGTGAACAAAAGTAGGTTTGCAGTTGTGAGTATACATTTATTTTTGTATTACTATAATCATAACCTGTATTTCTTTCTCCATACACACTGTGAACCTACTTTTGCCCACTCTCTGTGTGGCAAGAGTCACAATCATGATCTTGACTTTCTGAACTAACACTTGGCAACTTCAGTTCCAAGATCATCAGTCATTCACTACTCAACACTCTCATTAGGCACTATTTTAGCTGACAGAGATTCAGGGCTTAAAAAAAAGCAGGAAATATGAAGTGTAAAAATAGCTCAGTATGTGGGAAAGGTCATTACACCTGCAATCATACATGTGAGAATTAGATTCGACTTAAATTTCTAACAACTAAAGTAAAGTAATTTTTGGTCTGTCTGGAAAAAGTCCAGCCATTGTTACTATAATGAGAATGGTTTGCATGACATTGATGTAACCTGGCAGCCAAGGAGAGTGGACCGGAATGTGCACGCGTGAACAATGACGACTTCACTGTACTAGTAGTCAGTGGGGCAGTAGATGCCGTTGAGTGAGCATGTGTACTGTGTGGCTGTTGCATCTAAAATGAATGAGCGAGTAGAGCAACAAATCTGCATCAGATTTTGCATTAAACTTGAACATTCCTCCATGGAAACTATTCGGATGATTCAGAAGGCCTCAGCTATGGGCAACTGGTGATCGGCAGCTTCATCAAGACAACATACCTGCTCATGCATCACGTCTCATGCAGAGTTTTTGGTGAAACATCAAATCACCCAGGTGACTCAACCCCCCTACAGCCCCAGATTTGGTGCCCTGCGACTTCTGGCGTTTCCCAAAACTAAAATCTCTTTGAAAGGGAAGAGATTTCACACCATCAATGAGATTCAGGAAAATACAACAGGGCAGCTGATGGCAACTGGGAGAACTGTGTGAGGTCCCAAGGTGCCTACTTTGAAGAGGACTGAGGCGTCATTGTCCTGTGTACAATGTCTCTTGTATCTTCTTCAATAAATGTCTGTATTTTTCCTATTACATGGCTGGACATCTTCTGGACAAACCTCATTATTACATGTTCATTAAAATGATTATGAATACTATTTAACAGATTGGAAAGTGCTTACAAGATTAAGAGGAACACAAAATCATCTATTTGTTAGTATTATGATAATTAATGACAACTTGTTTTTATATGAATAAACTTTTATTAAATTTTAGATAATTAGAAAGAATAAAGAAATGCAAGATAAATGCTTTCTAAACAATATCTGACATTATCATCTTCTCTGTGTCATGGCATTTTCACTTTCTTTATTAAAAAGGACATTCACATTTAAATTTTTACAAAGTCAAGAACCATCAAATAAAAAAATAAGTAATGCCAAAGTAAATTTAGCTTTTCATCAATACTGGAATGGTTAGGTTCTGAGCTTAGCCCTCTTGGA
Source organism: Micronycteris hirsuta (assembly GCA_004026765.1). Lineage (NCBI taxonomy): Eukaryota > Metazoa > Chordata > Mammalia > Chiroptera > Phyllostomidae > Micronycteris > Micronycteris hirsuta. The sequence goes on from PVJI01007133.1 coordinate 2,061, forward strand.
GACAGTGTATGCAGCAGCTGCTGGTTTCCATTTATTCAAATAAGTTTGAAAATCAGGAGGCCACTCCCTGTGGCGGCAATGCTTGCAAGAAAAGAGGGCAAAAGACATAATGTGGAGAGGGAGTGAGAGACAACATCAGGAAAAGAAAAGACGCTCTTACGGAATCATGGGGTCAGTATCATAAACGATTTTTTTTAAGTCTGGGAAGAAAGCATTTGTGTGTTGCTTAAAGTGTGATTAAGGCAAGATAGTCACCAATCCAAGTACGGCCAGCTCTACACAGCACAAAATAGAGTGGGGAGTTTGCACATTACCTGCTGAACTCCATGGCCAGCCACACCAGGTAATTAATCACAAAAGGAGTCTCTTTATAGGGGTGTAAAATGCATTTGGACACAATTGCAACCCTGAGCTCTGACAAATACAGAGAAGACCTTCCCAGGAGCATACCTGAAGACACATCCTTTTTGTCTCAGTATCATTTTTGCAAAAATAATTATTTTGGGAAAAAAAAAAAAGAAGAAGAAAACATCTCCTGCCCTGTAACAACCTACTAACCTTACCCCTACTGGTCAAGCAAGAAGAAAGTTATCTATCTCAGTACAAAGGCATCGGGTGCTGCCCTCATTAAGAGTGACCCGGTGTGATGGCAGGGAGACCCGGACGCCGGCCCGAGAGGCTGCCAGGAAAGCCCCGGGCCCTGGGTCCAGCCCGCCTTCTCTCCTGTGCTGCCCCCACACCTGCCTCTGCCGTGATGGACCTCTGTGGGCCCAAAGAATAGTCACTGAATGTGGTGTTAACAGTCTTTTCTTTCCCTAGTCCAATGCCCCTCATGTATTCTTTTAATAAAACAATATTTAAAAAACAACTTTCCCAGGAAATAATGAACAGTAACTGTCATGGACCTATGGCAGGCCCTAGAGAAAACACAGACAGGCAAGAATCTGTCAACAGAGCAATATTCCAAATATGAAATTTGTGGTTCAAAAAATAAATAAATATAAATGGGCTTGTCAAAGAAGTTTCTTTTGTTTTCTCCCATTTCTCACTGAATTTGCTTGTGTAAAAGGTTGTGATTCTGTGATACAAGAGCCAGCCCTGCTGGGACAGATAGGAACCACTCACGTCATTTGCCCTCTGCAGAGAGAGAGAATGGGGAGAGCTGGGAGATACCCCAGGATATTCATTATTTTTTCTAAAGACACCTATCTTTTAGAATAATTTCATTATTTAAACTCCATCTGGCACTTTAGTCTCTTGAAAAACTATTACGTTAGGCATGAACTAAAGAACAAACCCGCCTGGGCACAATTAGACTTTTCGTGCTCCTCTGCTCTTGTATCTTCTTCCTTGGCTTGGCACATCTTTGAGATCCAGCTTTCTGAGTAGAACCCCGGACGTCTGTGGTGGGGAGACAAGTCTTCATGACAGAGCGGTCTGGTTCATCTCACAAATCTTAGTGGCCAGGTAACAGCATTTGCTTTCTTGTGCTTTTTACTAGAATCATGGTAAGGAAAGAGTTTCTTTCCCAGCACTTACCCACAACCCCCAACCTCTTGTGCGGAGCATTTCACTGGTTCTTTTCTGAACGCTCTATTGGCCCTTGTCCTATACGAGAGACCCCGCCCGACTCTGGGCTGGCACCATGACAGGGACGGCGCCGATTCGCTCCAGGGTTGCTCGGCTGACAGTGCAGGCATGTGTGTGCTGAGGCCGAGGCTTCCTGCTGACTGAGCCATTGTTCCTGGACATGACCTGTGGTGATGATCCTCTGTTGGCTGTCACTACCAGAGTCTTATGTGGCGCTGGGACCAGATGGCTCCCGTTAGCACAGATGGATGGTATGTTGGCGTTGCCTGAGTGCAGGGAGAAGGACTGGTGCAAGTCACTGAAGTGGTTGAATGACTCTGTGTTTCTATGAACTTTTGGATTGTTGCTCCAGTATCGACTGTTGAAGGTATTGGAGGAGGTCAACGTGTTGTTCTCTGAGGAGGACATCTCGGTGTGAAATGCTTTGGCAGAAGAACATTTAGGTGGAAGGTCATCCTCTCTGAAAAGGAACAAAATAAAGTCATCATTAGGATTTACTTCAGGTTTACTCTACCAGAACTCTTTCTCTGATGCTAAGGCTAGTATGTCTGTGTGATACAAATCCTCCGGGTAGGCCGCAGCGGCTCTGGTGGCCTGGCTTTAACATTCGCTCCTGTTGAAACACTGCTCCAGAAAATTTCCCTCAGCTTCTTAATCTCCAAGACAAGAAAAGGTAATTTCAAATCTCTCAAAGACTTGTGTCTTCTAATATAACCAAAACAATACATCAGTGTGTACATTTGCTCCAAATAGGAAAACAGTCCAGGAAGAATTCCACTAAACTAGTTGCTGTTAGCTAAGAAACCAAGCAAGGGTGTGAAGAACTTCAAGAAATGGTTCGAGTCGGCCTCATCTTATTGCACTGTGGGGTCTGAGCAATGCCTGTGGTCTGCTGAAAGAGGTTTTCCTCAGTAACCTTATGCTGGCATGAGATCTTCCCCTGCACACAATCCAAACCCGTAAGAATTAGAAGAGGCTAAGAGAAGTCATTAATTTAAGATGTTAAATCATCTAACATGCATTGAGTACTATTCCACTAGATGTTTCATGAAAAATATACACAGCTCTGATAGCCAAGAAACCTATGGTCAAATGGGGGTGACCGTCAATACAAGAACATTTGCAAGTCTGCAAGGCTGGGCAAAGGGCTACAGTCAACTTATATGAGGAGGTGATGCCTGGACTAGTCTTGAATCAGATCAAGGAATCACCTGAAGAGATGGATGAAAAAGGAAGGAGTATATCCCAGGAAGAGGGCAGAGGCTTGAGCAAAAGGCCCTGAGGCACGAGAAAATACAGAATAGACTGGAACACAAAATGATGAGAGCAGCGATGGAGGTAAGACCAGGGAAGCAGGTGGGGATGGGATTCTGAAGGGCTGCGTACATGATGCTAAGCACACTGCCCCCATTGAAGCCTTTTTAGTAAGGATGTGACGTGATGCAATCTGAGACTGAGCCTGAACCCCCATTACCTCCACAATGTGACAAGAGTCACTTTACTTTAAAGGTCATTTTGGCATTGTTTTCTTAAGATGTTCATATTCTTGATGGAACTGTGTTTCACACCAAGCCATAATGCTTTGGCCTATCTGTGTATAGGTACTGGTATGCTCTATGGTATTCCTTCTTGCATTATGTTCTCATTCATAATATGTGTCAATGTGAAACACATGTTCTAGCTTTTCTGCTGTGGCCACCACCTAACCCACGTACCCTGGAGATATGGGAGGAGAAGGGGACGTTATTCACTTGTGTCTTCCTAGTCCTCCCCTTTCATGATCCAGTAAATAAAGCTGACTGGAGCCATGAGGCAAAGTGTTATCATGCAAGAAAATATCATTTAGCCATTTTAACTATCTTGGCCATCACAGTTGTAAAACAAGCAAAGAAATTTCATTGCCCGACTGAGTAGAAGTACAGAGGTTGGCTTAGCAAGACAAATTATCTGACACACAAACCTTATTTCATTAGGAATTTCTTCTTCCTCCTCCTCTTTATTTTTGCTTCTCCAGTAAAAGAATGCCCCTAAAATTAGTGCAATGCAAAAAATGATAATAACTGCACCAGCGCCAATGGCTCCAGCTATTAGTCCAGTGTTCCTGGGCTGGGCTGTAAAATATATTTAAGGCATATTTAAAGAACAAAAAATAAAAAGAGAGAGAGAGAGAAATAGTATATATTCATGTGACTTTATAAGATTAAGTTTACTGAAGAATCTTCTTAAAATGTACAAAATTGTCTCAGGCATTGCATCCACATAACATTAAACCTCCCCTAACTTCCTGCAGCCCCAGTGGCAGGACTAGCACACAGCAGGCTCACACGTACTCAGGGAATGAACAGTTACATGATGCACAGCTTCAGGAGAGCCGCACCTACAGCAGAACAGGGAGAAGTCTAACCTGCCTGATCCGCCCCAAGGTACCCAGCAATCAGGGGGATAACTCATCACCTCAACCTAGACAGAGCACTCCCTTTTGCAACTAGAATTCAAATAACCCAGAATTCCCTGCTGAAGAGAAAAATTCATTTACCCAATAATTAGGCCAAAATAAAGGATTTGGAGAAAATACAGAAAGGTCTTGTCTTGGCCATGGCCAGGGATCACTACAAATTTTATTATGTCTATAGCACTATACAATCAGAATTGATTTGATTCTAATGACTCTGAGGAGGATATTTTTTCATAGAGAAGATGTCATATTGCTAAGGCTAAAACATATATTAATACAGTCGTAAAATATTTTTGATAATGATTAAAACCAAACAAAGTTCTATTTAATCTTCAAACCATCTAAAAACAATTAGGCAGTGCTCTGCATTCCCGTTTAACAAAGATCTTGATTTCAGACCCAGAGTGGACATCAGAATTTAATATACTTACGGGAAGTAACCTGGAGGTCCAAAAGACAGGTGCTGGTCCCGATGGCGTTAGAAGCCACGCACTGGTACAAACCTGAAGACAGAGCGCTGATGTTCTTGATGGTGACTGTTCCATGGACCTGGTCTGTCAGAAAAATAACAATCAAGTTAGGATTTAGGGGAGAAAATTGAGAAAACCAAAGAAATCAACAAAAGACAAGAACTATAAAAGTAAACACTGAAGACATATCAATAGCTTTTTAATTTTTTTGCAGAGATTTGTTTTTGTTCATGAATTTTAAAGACTAAAATCGCGGCATCACATTAAAGATCTGGAGATACTCGGGGCTGTGTGTGCCGTCGGGGCCAAGTGGAGCCAGCAGCTCCCCTTCAGCAAGCACCGGACGGAGTCCAGCCGCAAGCACACGGCCCTTTCAGAGAAGAGATGGGCTAACCCCTCAGTCTGTCACTGTACTTGGCCTGCTCTGGCAAGGAAGTACTTTGTTGAAATGGAGTCAGAAAATAAATGATATTTTGATCTTCTTTCTTTGAAAGAATAGGAAAGTTCAACAGTGTGGAACCAGAATTTGAAAGCACAAGTGACACCACACCCCACTCTATTTAGTTTGCAGCAACTGTATCCCGGACAAGCTAGGCATCTGGATTCAAATGCCTTCTGAATTAGAAAGAAATAAATGTGTGTACATTACCACTTCCACCCTCTCTCCTTAGTTCCAGAACCACTTCCAGATGTGTTCTACACTCAAACAGCCTGCGTAGCAATCTGCCCTACCACTTACTAGCTACGTGGTCTCGAAAGCATTACCTCTTCCGCATCTACTGGGTTGGCCAAACGTTCACCTTTTTCCCCCACAAGGTGGCTCTAGTAATGCTTAGTTGTTTTTAACTTCATTCAAAACAATTTTGTTAGATTATATTGTGACAGCTGTCATATCAGCATGCATTTAAAAAAACAAAAATTGGTGAATTTTTGTGTAGCTATTTTAATATTGAATATGGAAGAAAATACGCAATATTTTTAGTATATTATGCTTTATTATTTCAAGAAAGGTAAAAAACACAACTGAAATGCAAAAAAAAGAGAGAGATTTGTGTACTGTATGGAGAAGGTGCTATGACTGATTGAACGTGTCAAAAGTGGTTGCAAAGTTTCATGCTGGAGATTTCTCGCTGGACGGTGCTCCACAGTTCGTAGACCAACTGAAGTTGAGAGCGATCAAATAGAGACATTACTTGAGAACAATCAACGTTATACCACACAGGGCATTGCGGACATACTCAAAATACACAAATCAATAAAGTTACTGGTGAAAATGAAAAATGTCTTTTATTTTACAGAAAAAAACACATGGTCTTTTTGGCCAACCCAATATTCGAATGCACAGGATAGCAGTTTGTCACCACATCGACAATGTTTTGGTCACCTGTTGGAGTGGTATCCACCAGGTCTCTCGACTGTAAAGTCACAGCTGACCCTTGAGCAACACAGGGGTTAGGCGAGCTGATGCCCCCACCCCAAGCACTAGAAAATCTGCATATAATTTTTGACTCGACAAAGACTTAACTACTAATAGCCTATTGTTAACCAGAAGCCTACGAACAACCTAAACAGTCAACACATATTTTGCATGTTATATGTATTACATACAGCATTCTTATAACAAAGTAAGCTAGAGAAAATCATAAGGAAGAAAAAATACATTTATAGTATTTATTGAAAAAAATCTGCATATAAGTGGGACTGTGCAATTCAAACCCTTGTTAAACAAGGGTCAACTGTACTATTTTTTCTTTGCAATTAATAAGTAAATTGTGGAGACATATTTTAGAACTATGTAGACATCCTGTGCCTTATCAAACTTTTGTCCCCTATTTTGATATCAGTGATGACTTTCTTAATCTCATCATTCCTTCTACGTACATTAATATGCATTCTACTCTAAGAAAATGCTTTCCCTTCTCCCCCATTTATTTATGCACATCAGCAGAGATTCAAGGCCTCTCATTTTACTCAATGGATTACATATTTATTTTAAGTGTTCAAATTGTCTCAGATTTAGCCAGAAGAAATGCCTTCAAACTAGCTCCTATACACAAGGACAATGCTAACCCTAAATATCATGCCCCTGTCACTAATCAGACATCTGGGGTGCTCCTCGCTGGTGTCAAACATTCTTTTCTCAGAGAACACATCTTGAGTTTATATTAAGCAAATGCAAACATATTAGTAAAGTAAATCTGAAAAAAAATTCTGTGTGATTTTGTGATTAAATGCTATTTTGAGATCTACCTTATTAATGTAGCTATCAAAACATAAATTTAGACTTCTGGTCAAGTTGGCAGCGTAGGCAGATATAGCTCGCCTCTTCCCCCAACCACATCAAAGTTACAACTAAAATATAAGACAACCATCACTCAGAACCCCGTCAGAAATCGAGTTGAATGGAAGTCTGACAACTACATAGTTAAAAAAACCACATCTATCCAGACTGGTAGGAGGAATGCAGAAGCAGATGGGCTGGTCCCATACCTACATGTGGTAGATAAAAATTCGGGAGAGATATCTCAGGAGTGAGGAGTACCAGACCCACACCAGGCCCCTCAACCCAGGAATCCAGTGCCAGGAAGATAAATCCCCACAATTTCTGGCTGCAAAAACCAGTGGGGATTGAGTAGGTGGAAGAAACTACTGGATCCCCAAGCAGTTCCTCTTAAAGAACCCTCACACGGTCTCACCTACTCAGACTCACTCCCTCTGAGCTCCAGCACTGGGGTAGCAGCTTGAAAGGCATCAGTGGCATACAGAGAAAAATGAAGTGTCTGGCATCAGGACAAGAAGAGCCCATAGTCCCTTTGCTAAACCCTCCCCCCACAGAGCCAGTAGGCTGGTGCCATATCTGAGACTCCATCAACCTGGCTAACACTGTTTGATCATGTTTGACCCGCCTTGGAGATCCCCAGAGACTCTACCCCACCCAACTTACGGGCCCACCCAAGCTACTTTTCCATAAAAATGGCTGATCTTGGCTCATGCTTCACAACTCCCTAAATCCTATCAAACAAGCAACAACTGGCTTCAGTGAGCCCAAGGCCCAGCACTACTAGCAGCCAAATTAGAATCACAGCTTAGCTTTCCCTGAGAATCTCCAAGTCCAGCACAAGTAGCAGCCATCTCAGATTGCTTTATAGCTCAAGAAGGGTGCCCCGGGCAAAACACAGTTGGGGGCTAGACCTCGGCCTGCATCACTCAGGATATCTCCATGGTCGGCACACCCAGTGAACAGCTACAGACCACATGGGAGCACCACCACCCTTGCCCTGCACAGCTCAATCTCCACAGAGAGCAGAGGTTGGTGGTCAGTCGTCAAATCCCTCCCATTGATTCATCTGCCAACAGCAACCAAGGCTCAACTACAAGTGGAGGATGTACCAGCCCACACAAAAGGCACACCTTGAGTACACAGTTTAGGTAATAGAGAGGCTGTGCCACTTGACTCTACAGGACCCCTGCTACATTAGACCACACTACCAAGACATGGAGTCAAAGCAGCTCTACCTAATACACAGAAACAAACACAGAGAGGCTGCCAAAACGAGACAAAGAAACACAGCCAAAATGAAAGAACAGATCAAAATTCTAGAAAAAGAGCTAAATGAAATGGAGATAAGCAATCTATGAGATGCAGAGTTCAAAACACTGGTTATAAGGATGCTCAAGGAACTTAGTGAGGACCTCAGCAGCATAAAAAAAGAGCCAGTCAGAAATGAAGGCTTCACTAATTGAAATAAAGACTAATTTACAGGGAAACAACTATAGAGTGCATGAAGCCAAGAACCAAATCAATTATTTGGAACACAGGGAAGCAAAAAACAACCTCAACCTTGCAGAAGAGTAAGAAGAAAAAAGAATACCAAAAAATGAGGATAGTATAAAGCAACCTCTGGGACAACTTCAAGAGGTCCAACACTGGCATCATAAGGGTGCCAGAAGGAGAGGAGAAAGAGCAAGAAATTGCAAATCTATCTGAAAAAATAGTAAAAGAAAACTTCCCTATTTTGGTGAAGGAAGTACAGAGTGTCAAACAAGATGGATGCAAGAAGGCCCACTCCAAGACACATCATAATTAAAATAGCAAAGGTTAAAGATAAAAAGAGACTCTTAAAAGCAGCAAGAGAAAAGAAGTTGCCAGAAGGCTGCCAGATAGGAAGAGGGAAGGGGAGAATGGGTGAAGAAGTGAGGGGATTAAGAAGTACATATAGGTAGTTACAGAACAGCCATGGGGATGTAAAGCACAGTATAGGAAATGGAGAAGCAAGAACTTAATACCCATGACCCATGGACATGAACAATGGAGGGGGGATTGCCTGAGGGAGTGGGAGGTGCTGAGTAGAGGGGGCAAAGGGCGAAAAATCAGGACAACTGTAATAGCATAATCAATAAAATAAAAGAGGTAAATTTAAATTAAAACTCAGACCCATTTAATGTGCATTATAATGACAGATGAAATTATCTAAAGTAATTCTTATAACCAATACAGAGTTTGAGTTATAGAAGACAAACATTTTCATCTTTGTATTCAAGTTCTCTTTTACCCCTAAAGTATCAGAGAATATTTAAGTTGCAAAGAAAATATCAATACATTTGACTGATACACATTTATTCAGAACCAAAGTTATGGAAAGCTCTTTCTACAGATATTTTGAAACTTACATACAAACAAGACATTTTTAAATGTTCATTTCTAATTCCAAACTCAATCCAATATTTCAAAGAAATGTTATAGTAAATCAAAGAATCTTAAGATGAAAAAATCATCTTAGAGATATTGTTTAACCCCCTTATTTTACAAAAGGGCAACACAGGCCCAAAGAGGTGAGCTGTCACAGAAAACTGTCAGTGAAAAATCTAGAATTTGAATATAATTTCAGGACTTGAAGACAAGATCTATTTTAAACATATCACTTACAATGATGAGAGTGACAACTTAGTACACAAATAAAACTATCTAGCCCACAGTGTAGCTAAAACATTTCCCAATAAAAACAACAGTAGGGAACAACGGTATTGCAGTAATCATTATCAGAGTAACCCGAAAGTTGTTATGGTGAAAAGAAGTTTTTAAGTTTTTTTTTAATCCTCACCTGAGAATATGCTTGTTGATTTCAGAGAGAAAGGAAGGAAGGAGAGGGAGAGGGAAAGGGCAAGAAACACTGATGTGAGTGAGAAACCCTATCGTATCTTCCCCTACCAAAGACCAAACCTGCAACCCCAGCACATGCCCTGACTGGGAATCGAACCTGTGACTTTTTGGTTTACAGAACAACACTCCAATCAACTGAGCCACACCTGCCAGGGCTGAAAAGAATTTTTTAAAAATAATGAAATCTGGGATAGGTTAATTAAAAGATGATGGGAGGTCCATTAATATTTCTGTTGGTATTCTTAAAACTTAGAAGCTCTTGAAGAGGTTGGTGGTCCTGGTTCTCTAATCTGTCTAACTTCACCATGCAATTTAGGACTTTCCTTTTCCATGATTCAAACTTATCAGGCATAACTAAGGTTGACTTGGACCTCTCCATTAACTGCCAACTCTTTAAGATTTGTAAACAAATCTGCCCTGAAAATGCTACAAGAAACATGTTCTACATTATAGATGATGTAACACCTGAAACGGCTAAATTTTATTTTTTAAATAGATTTTACATATAATTCTATAATTTGCATCATTTTACTTCATAAACTTTCCTCAATTGTTCAAGGGTGTCTCCTTTAATATCAAGTTTAAAGAGCTGGTTTTACATGTAGAAAACCATCAACGATACTCATGCCTTCTCCATGTTTCCCTGTGGTGTGGTCAACTCCTGGACGACCTGTGGCCTTTCCTGTTCTCTTTCCCATCTTCCTCCTCTAATCAGACTTGCGGCTGAAAACAGGATGGTTGACCGTTTCGTGACCAGGCTGATGTTTCTCATACTAAAATAGGCAGTTGTCTCAAGTAGGAAGTGGATTCTCAGTTATAAACTTCAAGGATTATCTTACAGTTAACAATACAATGAAACTACCACTGCACCGTTTTAAAATCTTCACCACAACTGAACATAATTTCCATATATTGTTACCATTGGATAATATACATTTCATAAAATCAGCAATGAGAAGATATAATAGAATGTTTTATCTTCTTTATAGTTAAAAACACAAAATAATCCAAGATAACTTTTTCAGCAGTTATAAATATGGTATTCCATATAACTTATAAATATAACTTATTTTCCAAAATCTATTGAAGTTACTTACTTTGTGAATCTTAGAATCATAATTTTCCACAGTAACTAATTAAATGAGTAAAGTAACACATACATACCCTGAGTGGCTGTTGGAGGTAGTTTGAGGGTATTGTCTAACTTCTCCCAAAGGTAAGTTGGCCGAGGAATGCCCTCCTCTGAGCTACAGAGCAGGATGACATCGCTGCCGATATCCTGGGATCCTTGGATTTGGCAGTGAGGGGTCGAAGGGGGAACTACAACAGGAAGAGTGAGCAATCAAGTATGCATTCACTATGAGCCAGTAATAATAGAGGAAACACCCAGACTCAGTATACTAGAACCTTACTGTTTTTGGAACACATGCTAGGAAACTACCTGTGTGAAGCCAGTGGATAGTCATGTACTATTCACAGGGCTTGGGCACAGGCACAGGGCCTACAACCTCAGTTAGCAGGGAACAAATATGTAAAAGGTATCTTATTTTCACATTTTCAAGGTATCTTATGGTCTTGGTTTCACTCTGCTTCCTCTACATATGTGGTGTCAACATATTGCCTTTAAAAACACTACTGAATACACACACGTTCACGGCAGCGTTATTCACAATAGCGAAAAGGTGGGAACAATGCAAGTGTCTATAGATGGATGAATGGATAAGTGAAATGAGGTGTATCATTGCAATGAAATGCTATTCAGCCTTGAAAAGTAATAAAATTCTGACACATGCTACAACGTGGTCGAACCTTGAGGACACTATGCTGAGTGACGTCAGCTAGTCATAAAAAAGCAAATGATGTATGATTCCACTTACATGAGGCACCTAGAGTAATCGAACTCACAGAAACAGAAAGCACAACAGTGGTTTCCAGTGGCTGGTGGGAGAGTGACATGTGGCTTTAATGAGCATAGAGTTTTGGCAAAGTGAAAAGACTTGTGGAGAGTGGTTGCACCCCAACGGGAGTGTACTTAACGCTACTGAATTATGCATTTAAGTATTGCCACAGTGGTATATTTTATGCTATGTGTATTTGACCACAACTAATTTTTTTTAATTACTGAAAGAGGCCACTTGTAGAGAAGATATTTCAAGGAAGAGCAACCACTTACCCTGCCAGCTACTCTCCAGCTAAGACCACTTAAAAGGTTCTTTATTAGTTTACAAACAAAAACCAGGCAGATCGGCTTTGTACATAACCTGCTTGACGGTGGGCAAGTTAGGGTAAGGTTCAGGTCTGCCTGCTGCTTGACAGTAAGTGCACTTTCTAATCATTAAGGCAGATAAGGACACAAAAAACACGAAACAAAAAATCACCAAAGAAAAAGAACATGAAAGGAAGTGGGTGGTGATTCATAAAGAAGGAAGGAGGGGAAGAGGAAGGAAAGAAGGAAGGGGAAGAAAGAGAGAAAGGGAGGGAGGGAGAAAGGAAGGTATAAACTAAGCCTATGGCAGCAGAGATTAAATCCAAGTAATGATGTACTTATAATGCTAATAGCTTTTCAATAATTGTGTTCAATCTTGCAAAAATGAATGAATGAATGAATGAATGAATGAATGAATAAATGAAAAATAAATGCAGTATATAGAAGAACTAGGAAAGAAGGTAAGTGGAGAAAGAGAGACACTGAGAGTAACCTATAGGTAGGAAAGTAAAAAATCTCAGGGTACCCTGAACTGCCATGATGGGACAAACCAATCTCCTCAGTTCACTGCCTTCACTGTCACCACTGTGGTGCTCTGAGGGGAAACCAAAATAATTCTTTGAAGGTAGCATTAACTATAAAATAAATTAAAGGCTTTTTTCCTTCCTTTAAAAAAATGAAAAAATAAACTTGGATAATGTGGGAAGCTAGTTACCTAATTTACAGGTATAAGCATCAGAATAATATTAAATTCCAAAAGTATTCAGCTCTCAGAGCATTTTAAAGCCCGTAATTTTAATGTATTAGAATGAATAATTCTTCTAGAACAGAAATCTCCAACCTCGTTCTTAGTTTCCTTATTCTGTTTGAAAACTGGGAGAAGAAGGCACTGAGGCTACAATATATCCTCACCCAAAGAAGAAAAATGGCAACAACCCCCAACTCTGGTGTCCTCATGTGACTCAGTAATGAAGAAAAAAGGGAGAGAGTTTGCCAAGGAACATGGAAGTAGGTTCTGAGATTTGAGCAGGAAGAGGGACCATCAAAAGCACAACCTTCTCTATTGGTAAGTACTTCCTCAGTCTCCTGAAATGAACTGAACTTAGCCACTTGTACTGTAAGTATCCATCTGGGAGGTAGTGTTTTATTTCAGAGGCAGTGGAATTGAGAAGTAAAATATGTTTAGAATGGATATAATTAAGTATTACATATACTACCTTGCCAGTATAATGGAAAGAATGAGTAAAGAGACCTACATTTTAATCTAAACTTTATTGTTGTTCACTGCCTATATAACTTGGGAAAAGACCCTAAGTCTATTTGCTCTTGATATTAAGACCAAGTTGATTATACAATTTATCGTTTAAACACGGATATTTTTGAGAGTGAAAGGAAGTAAGCTTAAAATTACGCCAGGACGAGAGGTGCACACCAAGAACTGCCGTGAGCCTACTGGGCACACAGACTTGGAGCAGTAGTTATGCATTTTCACATGCGCTAAAACTTCTGCTTCACGCTCACAATATATAACTCTTCAATTAATTTGCTCTCAACAATAGGTCCTATCCTGCAGAAGCTTAAGAAAAGTGAGAGGCCACTTTTGATGGTATTTTATACCACCTCCGGGGCGCTCCCTGAAGCGGAGGAGGGTGGGGAGGCTGAGCAGCACACGGAAGCAGTTGAGGTGGGCGGTGCGGAGAGACAGAGGACACAAGCAGACGGAGAGTACAGGACAGGCAGGAGTAAATATGCTTCAGAGGAGATTCACAAGCAAAGCCAACATGCTCGGAACATTTCCTCTCACTCACCCAGAACTGTGAGACCGGTGACCCCAATGTTCCTGCCCCCTCTATCTGGAAGGTTGTTAACCAAACACTGATAGGTGCCTGTATCTGACAGCTGAGTGTTGTTAATGAAGATAGAGACATTGGTGGCTGGCATGGTGCCCGTAAATCCTACCCTACCGTGGAACTGGGCGGCACCGTCAAACATCTGTCCACCCTGGTACAGAATGACCTGCAAAAGAAGCAAAGTAAATAAATCGGCCACTGCATCTCCTTCCAGACCCTTAACAACTATCTAGTAGACAACAGACTGCACCAAACATTAAGAAATTTTATTTTTAACTTAGAGTTGTCACGGAGATTCTAAATTCTTACATACAAAAGTGAAATAACATTGTTTCCTTACCTAACTCATCAGAATACAGAACGCACCTTTATGCTATACTACCAGCCCATAAATAGTTTTACCAGTTCCAAATTGAAATTTTTTTAAATTAGCACTGCCATTCTCATGCTTACTAGGTCACAAAATAATAGATCACAGTTAATGACCGAATATAAATGAATGTCATGAAAAGGAAGAAGAGTTATAAGCCCATCACTGCTGTTCTTAACGTCAGTGTCTATCATTGAAGTTAACCATTTATGGGAGAGGACTCAGAATAGTGCTGCAAAAAGCCCTCTGGGCTGAGAGTGACGGACTCGGTTCTATTCCAGCTCTACCAGTAAGTGTTCGGGTAACTGCGGTCAAGTCTTCCTTTGCCTCTTTGATTGAATCACTGCCTCCTAAAATGGTAAGTCTGAATAAAATTATCTCAAAGGCTCAGTCCAATTACAAAAGTTCCACAGCTTCAAGAAATACAAGAAGTGGCTATTAAATATATCTATTTGTTCACCCACCAAAAGAATGAATGGAAGGTTATGTCCTCACCCTTTGCAGCTGACCCAAATCCCTTCAGAAAATTTAGCTTATCATATATATTTAGGTAGTAATAAGCGTATTGAAGCAGAAAAGCTTCATAACAGAAAGGAGTTAACTTAGGCAGTGAAGGTATTGTCATAATCAATTCATTAATTTTCTGAGCATTATTTTCTGCAGTGGGTATCACATATTATGGGTCTTTTACCTATAATCAATACACCTTATTAGGTAGTAACTTCTAATTTCATGTACCCTAACTTATATGAGACTCCAGTATGCCTGGCTGGCTTTGTTTATTTCAAAATAAAACTGGGAAATTAGCCAAATAATTCAAGCACTACTATCTAATGTTACTTTCTTAATATGATCACATCTCACCCACCCACATTAGTCCCAGCCTCTTCCTTTCCAAATAGATTTTGCTCGGGTACGCATTCAGTCTTGGTATTTCCTGCCAGTAATGTTTTTTGATGAAACTTCAGGTTCCTACATAAAATTTTCAGAAGAATCCCCTTGACATCTGTTAAGTTTTTTTTAAGTCTTTTACAAAGAGGATCGTTTCTTCTGACACGTGACTACTGATGCAGGCGCAGGACTTAAGACGGCGGAGGTTCACTGGAAGTGCTACCTTTCTCTAGGAATCAAACATGCACTCAGGATGCTTTCCTACCAGCCTCCTTTGAAAAGATTAATGTTAATGTTCTAGGGGTGGCACAGGATGGAAGAGAAGTACCTGCTCAGGCTGGTTGGCATTGGCAAGAGGAATGACCATCCAAATGACATTGAGGTTAAGGAGGGCAGCGTTGGTGGTAAAAGTACAGGGCAGGACGGCTGTCTGACCTCGGGCCACCTGGACACTCCCAGGGCTCTCTGAGACGTCCAGGGAAGCTGCAACACCTACGGAAGAACCAACAGGAGGTTATGTGCTCGCCCTTGCCTGACAGAAAGGTCTGTGTGTCTCACAGTATCAGTAACGTACACGGACCAATACAATAGTCTTCCTAAACAACTGCTAACCAGTCACTGAGTCAGAGTAATAAACACTGTTCCTTTCTTCACCTCTTAGTAACTACAAATGAAAAATATTAGAGGCTACTTACTGTATTTAAGACACTATTTGGCACTTGGCCAGATTCAAATATAGTATGGGCAAATTCAACTGACAGCGATTGAGCAAAACTTGAAATGGTGAAGGGGGATGAAAAATAAGCTGATTTTTTAAAAAGCATCACAATAAGACAATTGTAAAATTAAATGCTTACATATAAATCTAATTATATATGTGCAGGAACTACAGCCTACACCTATAATGCTGATGAAATAAATCAAATGAGACAAAATAAATGGACAGATATGCAATGTTCATGGAGTGGAAGATTTGATATTGTTAAGACGACAATTTTCCCCAAATTGATCTACAGATTCAGAGCAATCCTAGTCAATGTCCCAGCATGCTTTTTGTTGATACTAATTCTAAAATATAAGAAAAGGGAAAGTGCTAGAATAGGCCAAAGAATATTGAAAAAAAGAATTTGGAGAATTCACACTGTCTGATCACAGAATTTGCTATAGAGCTATAGTAATCAAGACAGTGTGATACTAGAATAAGGAGAGACCACCAGATAAATGGCACAGGACTGAGAGTTCTGAAATAAGCCCTTCTGTTCATGGTCAAATGCTTTTCAACAACAGTAGAAGACAAAGAGGGGAAAGAATAGTGCTTTCAATAAATAGTGTTAGAACAATTTTATATCAATATGCAAAAAAGTAACTCAGACCCTTACCTCAAACACTCACAAAAATCAACTCAAAATGTACCACAGACCTAAATGTAAGAGCTAAAACTATAAAACTTCTAGAAATAAGCTAAGGAGAAAAATCTTTGTGACCTTGAGTTAATCAAAGAGGCCTTAGATATAGCACCAAAACCACAAAATCATAGAAGAAAACAATTACTGGACTTCATTAAAATTTTTTAAACTGGTATGATTCAAAAGATTTAATTAAAAAAATAAAATACTAAGGCAGAGACTTGGAAAAAACATTTGTAAATCACATATCTGTAAAGGACTTGTATACAGAATATATAAAGCACTATCACAATTCAATAATAAAAAGACAAACAACCTATAAAATGAGTAAAATATGCTCAACATTATCGGTCACTAGGAAGCCTGCTGCAGAGTAAAACCACGGGACGATACCATCACACATCCACCGTGATGGCTACACCCGAGACAACACCAAGTGCTGCCAAGGATGTGGAGAGACGGGAATCCTCACTCACGGCTGCTGAGAGTGTAAAATGCTTCAGCCACTCAGAAAAATAGTTTGTTTCTTAAACAGTTTAACATAAACTTAGTACACAACCTCACAATTCCATCCCTAGGTATCTACCCAAGGAAAATATCTGTACACACACAGACTTGTCCATGAACGCTGAATGCAACATTACTCATACCATACCCCCAAATGGAAATAAGCCATTGATTGATGATAGACCATTGATTGATGATAGACCAAACGTGGAATATCCATACAGTTGAACACTAGAAGTAAAAAGCAACAAGCTACCAATACATGTTACAACATGGATGAAGACCCTTCAAAAACATTTTGCTAAGTGAAAGAAGCCGGATGCAAAAGACGGCAGCATACTTTACCATTCCATTTATATGAAATGTCCAGAAAAGGGAAATCTATAGACAGGAAGCACATTAGTGGTTACATGGGCTACAGACAAGGGAGCAGAGACTGATGCAAATGGGTTCAGTGGAAGTTTTTAGGGTGATGGAAAACTTTTAAAGCTGGATTGTTATGAAGGCTGCACAACTCTATAAATTTACAAAAACAATTGAATTTTACATTTTAAATGGTTGAATTGTGTGGAATATAAATTATACCTCAATAATGCCATTAAAAGCCAGAAAAAGAAAGCAGTGATTTACCAGAGCCAACTCCTAGGAAGCCAAAATCAACCGTTATCTCTTCTGAAAAGCACGCCCGCTCCCCTGGGACTATCGAACAATATGGGACTACGAGGAAATTAAAATTCATCAGGGGGATCCAACAAAGAAGCTATTCTAATCGTGAAAAATATATTAAGCCCATGGCAGTACCTCAAACTGCTTTATTTTGAAGTGGTATTTCCCCCCAAAAGTAACACAGTAACATTCTACTATGATTACGCTGAGTTTAAAAAATAATCACACGTCACACCTCTCCTCTATAGAACTTCACATTCTTCACATATAGTCTGATGATGTTCTTAGGAGTTATTCTGTTGCAATATAAAGTGTTTCATAAAATAAGCCATCTGTGGTAGAATATAAAGCATCAGGAAAATTCTCAAAGTTTAAAAACATTAGGGAAAGTCTGTAAGTTTTAAAAAGGAAAGTTGAGGCCCTGGCTGGTGTAGCTCAGTGGATTGAGCACGGGCTTGGAACCAAAGGGTCCCAGTTCGATTCCCAGTCAGGGCACATGCCTGGGTTGCGGGCCAGGTCCCCAGTGAGGGCCATGTGAGAGGCAACCACACATTGCTGTTGCTCTCCCTCTCTTTCTCCCTCCTTCCCCTCTCTCTAAAAATAAATAAATAAAATATTAAAAAAAAAAGGAAAGTTGAAAGAACATCAGGTATTAGGAAGCAGAAAGCGGAGGCAATTTAATCACAAAACAGGCCATGAGCAGAGGAACAAGCATGTTATCAGGTAACAGTGAGGTAAGGGGTATGTGTTTCAATGATGGTTATAAATGCCATGGAGGTGTTTTTAACAGTGAGTGAAAAGCCAAACTGATGACAAGGCCTCCATCACTTCATTCCTCAGGTAATACTCCAAGGAAGAATGGGAGGAATATGTGCCCTTTACACTACCCAGGATAAGGTATATCCTCCTCCACCCTCAATTCATTCATTCCAAGCTGAACTCACACAATCTTTGATACAAATTTTAAAAAGGAAAAAATGGCTAATATAAACTAAGAAAGAAAGAGAAAGATGTAGATAGGGGAAACAGCCAAAATATGGCAGGATTCCAGCAAAGAAAGAGCAGATTTGCAGGACAGGCATGGGAGCTGGGGAACACCGAACAGACCTGCTGGCCGGAAGCAAGCCCCTGGGCTGGCAGACGCTAGGAAAGACCAAGTCTGACTTTGTTCACTTCACATCTTTATGTAAGGTGAACCCTGAAATTGCAAGTATCAAGAGAGCTACAGAAGAAATATTCTAGATAAGCTGCTTTCAGATCCTGAAAAGTGTAGGTCTGAAGCAGGACACATCTAGTTTGAAATCTGGCTCTTTCATCTATTTAGCTGTGTGGTCGCAAATAAATCACTTCATCTCTGATTATGACCTCATCTGTACAACAGGGCTAAATACGACCATTGCACCATCAAAAGGGAACAATAAGGGCAGTGCCAGATGCTGATGGCTGATGGTGACTGCCACCACTGCTGCTGCTGCTAGCTAGTACCTAGGGCACACTGGCCAAATATCAAGTCCACATTAAGCACTATATATAAATGAATACATATATGTCTATATATGTACACACACACTCATTGAATCCTGTATCTTATTGCCATTTACAGAAGAAATCGAGGCCCAGAGAGGATTAAATCTAGCTCGAGGTCACATGGCTCAAGAGCACATAGGTAATGGTAATGTCTGGATTCAAGTCCAAGGCAGTTTGTCTGTAGAGATCACATACTCTACAGCACATACAACAGAACACACGTGCCACACATAACTGACTCAGAGAAAGCAGTCTGCAAAGGTCATTATTATCATTACTATGTCATACAACCACACAATTTAAAACTAGTACAGACTGTTATGTAAAGCCACCAGATGGAAACACCCTCAACTTCCTGCTTCCAAACTTATAAATCAGCTTCGGTCTGCCTCGTCCTCTTCTTCCTCCTTCTCGTTAGGTTAAAGGAGCTCATCGAGCACCAACCTCTCATCGGAGCACAACTTATAACCCATCCTCTCGGCCTCCTTCAACTTTATCACAGACCGCTCCCCCTCTTGTAGCTTCACCTCTCCCCCTGCACCGGAGCCTCCCTCACAGCCTTCAAACTTCCTCAAGCATTTCACCTTAAAAAAAAAAATTCCTCCCTCCCTCCACTCCACAGTTCTCTCCAGCTACTGCCCTCTCTCTGATCTATCACTATTAATCTTTTTGAAAGACCTGTCTATACTCATTCTCTCCTTAGAGACTCGTCTTCAGTACGCTCCTGCCACCGCCTCTTCTTAAAGACAGTTCTCTCTAGGTTTCCAGGAGACCTCCTGATGCCTTCATGACTCTTGTGATCGTTCCTGGACTCTCAGTAGCATCTAACAGTGATGACCATTCCCCCTCCTTCACGAAACACACACCTCCCTTAGCTTCTGTGATATAATTTACTTCTGGCTTTCCTTCTAGATCACTGAATATGTCTCGGTCTCTCTCGCTGTTTCACCCTTCTCTACAAAACTACTAAAGGCTGGTACTTCTCAAAGGGCTGCCTTCTATTCTAAATGTCTTCCCATAGATTTGGCCACTATCGTGACTTTAATTCTTTTATACACACACACACACATATGAATATGACAATGGCTTCCGAATTTCTCTCTCTAACCCAAACCTCTGTTCTTATACCCAACCGCCTCCTAGACCTCTCTGTGTAGATATCTCAGAGGCAACTTAAGTCAACTTGTTCAAGATGAAACTCTTGATCTTCCCCTCTGTGCCTGCTTCCACTGTTTCTGCTGCTCCCCACTCTAGTGGACAGCTCAATCAGCCACCAGGTTCTCAATTTTTATTGAGAGATCTTTCTTGATTCCTTCTACTCTCTCATCACCTCCCAAACCCAATCCATGATAAAAATCTGAGCCATTTTACAAACTAAATTTCTCTTGACTTCTTCAATCCAAGCCTTTGGTCTGTTCTCTGTGTTTTCTTCATCTGATTTGCTCTGTTCCACACCCCAGTCCCTTTACTTGGTAACCTCCCAGTTCTCCTTCATATTGGCTGAAGTGTTACCTTCTCATGGAAGAGCCTTTCCTGACCCTCTGCTGAGGTTGGGGTCTCCTAAAGCACTGTTCTGTTCATTGTGAACACTACCCAAACTTGCAATCATACTTTCTTTAGTGTATTTTAGGTAACTTCATCAGTATACTGAGAGGTACATTAAGAACTCCATTACTGTAAGTACTCAATGAGAACTCAATAAATACACATTGCTAAATTAATCTAATTCAATTTCCACATGGAAATATGCGGGTCGAAAGAGAGAGATTTGTCAAAGGTCTTAAGATTGGGACTTGCGTCTTCTGACTTGCAATAAAGTATGTTTTCTGCGACACCAAAGTCCTCCACAGACCAAGCCTCAGGAAACTAATGATATGATTACTTGTATTATGATTAAGGCACACTGATATATCTGTACCAGGAGAACTGTACTGAGCAATAAAAATTCAACTTGTAAATATATCTGCTCTACTCAGTCTCAAACCAACGGAAACATTTTACTTTTTTATAAAAAGTCTGTTATGCATTTTAGCTATCAGAGTTCTCTATGAAACGATTTTGAAAGTCATTCAACACCCTAACGATATCAGATATTAAGATATGAGATTCCAAAGCTAGTTTTAAGATAGACTCCCTGGACGAGTTTGCACGAAGATGGCTAAAACCGGCTATGTAACTTTTAGGACTGCACAGAGAACACACGGGTCAGGAGTAAATGTCTATAAAGAGACTTTATGGAGAGAATTTTTATTAGAGCTGTGATACGCTGCAAATCCCATCCCATTCCCACCCAGCAAAGCACCTACGTTCCCTGAATGTGTCAGGGCAAAGGACATCTAAATGTTTCCAACAGATCAGATGTGAGCACACGTAAGAGCTGGCGCAGGGTCATCTCAGGTTCTCCCAAAGGTCTATGAACGAGCCTTCCAACAGACGGCAGCCGAAGGTGGACCTCTGGATGCCTAGAGAGTGGGTCACCAGCATTCTGAGATTTACACATATGTGTCTGCATGGAAACTGAGATTTTCTTGTTTCGCTTTATTTTAAAACTCAGAATAAGCAGGCCCTGGCGAAGTAGCTCAGTTGGTTAGAGCGCTGTCCTGATATGTCAAAGTTGCAGGTTCGATCCCTGGTCAGGGTACATCGAAGAATTCATAAATAAGTGGAACAAGAAATTGATATTTTCTGTCTCTCTTTCTTCCCCTTTCTCCTTCCCTCCCTCTCTCTCAAATCAATAAATAAAATTTAAAAAAATAAAACTCAGAGTGATTAGAAAAGTTGTGTAGCCTGCTTAACTTTACATCTACAGAAAGAAATGGCTCTTGAATAAATTTAAAAGGATATGGAAGACAAAATAAAGTTGTTTGTGACTGCATCTCAGCATTCCTATTTAACATACCAATTCAACTGAGTATGATTAAAAATTTCTTAGAAAGACTATGAATGAAATGGATGTTTTCATATTTTAAATGCTTAATTCTTTCCCATTTTACTAAAAACAACAACTAAAAACCCTATTTCCTTTTAGAGTGCATTTCCATGTTTGAAATTCTAGGCAGGAATTTAAACTTTAATGCTAAATATTGGATTAAAAATTCATGTAAAATATCTTACAATTTACAATATTTACACACAAAATGCATAATTTAGGAACTGAATTGGCAGCATTTTGCAGACTTGAATATTTTCTTAGTACCTTCACCCAAGGAAAATTAAGTCAACCCATGAATTCTGAATGATTCTAAGTAATTAAATAAGAAAAACATAAAGCACATGGTCCTGTTTCCTCTGAGAAGCTGAACTGTAAATACCAGTAGTCTATACTCTGTCTTTAGGGCCCTCTTTTCCAAGATTTAAAGCAGAAAGAAATTTACATTTTCTCAGACCAAGAGATACATGTTAGAGGAAAATAAGCTAGCAACAAAGAATCTTTAAAAATCTTAAGAGATCCACACTACATCACAGCCAAGAGAACAGACGAAGGACATTTTACTGTGGATGATGCCAGAAGGACATGAAACCTCCCCTACAAATCACAGCCAGAACACCTAAGTGTAGAATGAGGACTAGCCCAAGCAATCCCACTGCCAGAACTGCCAGAGATATCAAAATAGAGTGTTTGCTGGTGTCTGTGGACCGTGTGCTCAAGTTTCAGGACCAGCCCAACTGCCAGAACACTTCCCTTGGGAACAGTCAGCAAAGCATCAAAAGGATCTCACGACACTTGGGAAGACCTGTGTTATCTTTTCATCCAAAATGTCACTATCAGCAGCCACAAAATGCTTGTTGGCTTACATGCTTCCCATATGATTTCATAAGTGCTATTTCTTGCATATAAAATATATAACACAAAATTCATTTAGCCTACAAAATTCAGTTTTGTGGTTACATCAGATTGAAATAAATTTCCAAATACACAAATTCTATGCTTCCAAGAGCTTCCAGGCAGCGAGCACACGAAGGTTCCGGGGGACTGGCGCGAAGAGGGCATGGAAGCTCCGTGCCCTGTGCATCTCCTCCATTCGGTTGTTCCTGAGTTTGGTCATCAAGAGCCCAGGATGGCAGAGGACTAACTGGAAGCTACACTAACCTTCAACAGGACCAACTGTAATTACAAATAAATTATAGAGAAATCATCCTGAATAACCAACTGAATACTTATGGAGAGAAGCTTTATAACCACGGACAGACAGAGGAAGCCACATCACCACAAGAAGACTGGTAGTAATTGCAGAGAAGGAGCAAGAGGGCTGGCTGGGCTCGCACGGGTTGCAGTTGATGTTCCAGGGAGGGTATTGCAGCAGCTGGGGAGTTTCCCCTGAGAAGAGGGTGGTCTAAACCCCAAGCTGGGCTCTCCAGCCTGCAGCACCAGAGCCAGAAAGGAACCAATATAATATATGGCTGTCTGCTAGGGAGAGACAGCTGAGTCTCAGAGAGCCCCTTAAAGGGCCAATGCACAAAATACCGTTTGCAGCCACTTACTCTGGACTCCCGCAGAGGGAGGGCAGAGTGGACTACAGACCTGTGAAGAGAGTTGGAGCAGGTGGCTCTGGGGAGAGAACTGCAGAACAGCCACCAGGATCCCTGTGCTGAGTCAACCCCCAAACTGCAGAAGCCATCCTTCTCAGGCACTGCACTCCCCTCCAAGGGGCATCAGCCTGAGGGGAGGCAATATCCTCCCGCACAGGAATTATTCTGCCCCACCCTGTGGTGCTTAAGTCCTGCAGCTGAGGAGTGCGGCTGGAAGACTTTCTGTCTTTAAGCCTAACATAAAGCCTACAAGCAGAGTCAGACCTCTGGCAGCTCTGAGACTTTGGCTGAACCCCCCCAGGGCCTGGTGCTGGTAACAGCCGGCCTTGGTGCACAGCCTGGCTCTTTCTGCACACACCCAGGCCCAGCAGAGGGAGCCACATGCTGTGGACCACTGATGTCTCCAAACAGGTTGTCCAGGGCCAGGAACAACATCTGACAAAGGTCTGCACCAGAGTCTTGCAGGTCCACCGAATACATAGAAACAAATACAAAGAACAGGCCAAGACATGGGAAGACAAAAAAAAATAATAATAATAAAACAGGCCCCAAATGAAACAACAAGAGAATCCTCCAGAAGAACTAGAAGAAATAGAGGCAAGCAATTTATCAGATAGTTTGGAGTAATGACTATAAGGATACTCAGCAACATGAAAAGACATAGAAACCATAAAGAAGTACCAGTCAGAAATAAAGAAGGTGGTTTTTGAAATAAATAACACAGTGGAAACAAATCTTGATGGACATAAAGGGAGAGATGACAGAAATACAGTAACAGTCAGGGATTTTAACAGCCCTTTGACATCAATGGACAGATCTTCCAGAAAGAAAATCAACAAGGAGACAGTGATCCTAAATGACACTCTAGATCAAATGGATTTAACTGATATCTTCAGAGCATTTCACTGCAAAGCAGCAGAATATACATGCTTTTCAAGCACACCTGGAACATTTTCTAGGATAAACCACATGGTAGGACACAAAACAAGTCTCAATAAATTTAAGATGATTGAAATCATACCAAGCATCTTCTCTGACCACAGTGCTATGAAACTAGAAATTAATACAAGAATGCTGGAAAAAAAAAGAAGATATGGAAGCTAAATAACATGTCATTAACAATGTATAGATCAACAATGCAACTAAGGAAGAAATCAAAAGATACCGTGAAACAAATGAAAACGAGAACACAACAATCCAAAATCTTGTGGGACCCTGGGAGAGCAAACCTAAAAAGGAAATTCATAGCATCACAGGCCTATCTCAAAAAAAAAGTTCAAATAAACAATCTAACTTCACACTTAAAGGAACCTGAAAATGAACAACAAACAAAGCCCAAGGCGAGTAGAAGGAAGGACATAATAAAGATTACAGCAGAAATAAATGAAATAGAGTGTAAGAAAACAATACAAAAGATTAATGACTCTAAGAGTTGGTTCTTTAAAAAGACAACCAGATGGACAAACCTCTAACTAGATTCATTAAAAAAAAAAAGGGCAAGGATCCAAATAAATAATATCAGAAGTGAAAGAGGAGAAATAACAGTGACACCAAAGAAATACAAAGGATTGTAAGAAAATATTATGAACAACTACATGCCAACAAACTGGACAATGTGGACAAAATGGATAAATTACAAGAAACATACAATCTTCCAAAACTAACTCAGGAGGAATCAGAGAATATGAATAGACAGATAACACCTAGTGAAATTGAAACAGCAATAAAAAAACTCCCAACAAACAAAAGCCCTGGGCCAAACGGTTTTACAGGTGAATTTTACCAAACATTCCGAGAAGAACTAACACCGTTCCTTCTCAAAATATTTCATAAAATTCAAGAGGGAAGGCTCCCAAGCTCAATTTACAAGGCCAGCATTATCCTAATTCCAACACCAGATAATGACGCTACAAAAGAAGAAAACTATAGGCCAAAATCCCTGATGAACATAGACGCTAAAATCGTAAACAAGATATTAGCAAACCAAATACAGCAATGCACTGAAAAAATCATACATCACGATCACGTGGGATTTATTCTGGGAATAGAGGTTGGTACAACATTTGCAAATTAGTAAATGTGATTCATCACATAAACAAAATGAAGGATAAAAACCACATGATCATATCAATGGATGCAGGAAAAGCTTTTGATGAAATCTAAAACCCATTTATGATCAAAACTCTCACCAAAGTGGGAATAGAGGGAACATACCTAATAATAATAAAGGCCATACATGACAAACCCACTGCCAGCCTCATACCCAATGAGCAAAAACTACAAGTGTTCCCTTTAAGATCAGGAACAAGATAGGCATGTCCGTTTTCACCTCTCTTATTCAACATAGGACTGGAAGTCCTAGCCACAGCTATCAGACAAGAAGAAAAAATAAAAGGCATCCAAATTGGAAAGGATAACATGAAACAGTCTTTATTTGCAGATGACATGATTCTGTACATAGGGAATGCTAGAGATTCCACCAAGAAACTCCTAGAATTGGTAAATGAATCTAGCAAAATAGCAGGATACAAAATTAACATTCAAAAGTCAGTTGTACTTTTATATGCCAGCAATGAACAGAAAGGGAAGTTAAGAATACAATTGCTTCAAAAAAGAATACAATACCTAGGAATAAACATAACCAAGGATGTAAAAGACCTGTACTTGGAAAATTATAAGACACTGAAGAAAGAAAATGAAGGTACAAGTCAGTGAAAGCACAAACAGTGTTCATGGATAGAAAGAATTAACATCATGAAGTGTCCATACTACCTAAAGCAGTCCATAGATTTAATGCAATTCCTATCAAGATTCCAATGATATATTTCACAGAACTAGAACAAATATTTCAAAAATTTATGTGGAGTTCCATTTTTAGTTTTCTGAAGAAATTCCATACTGTTTTCCACAGTGGCTTCACCAGTCTGCATTCCCACCAACAGTGCACTAGGGTTCCCTTTTCTCCACATCCTCTCCAACACTTGTTTGTTGATTTGTTTATAACATGGCCATTCTGACCAGTGTGAGGTGGTATCTCATTGTGGTTTTAATTTGCATCTCTCTGATGGATAGTGATGCTCAGCATCTTTTCATATGTCTCTGGGCCCTCTGTATGTCCTTTTTTGGAGAAGTGTCTATTCAAGTCTTTTGCCCATTTTTTAATTGGGTATTCTGTCTTCCTGGAGTGGAGTCATATAAGTTCTTTATATATTTTAGAGATCAAACCCTTGTCTGAGGTATCATTGGCAAATATGTTTTCTCATATGGTTGGTTCTCTTTTTATTTTAATACTGTTTTCTTTAGCTGTGCAGAAGCTTTTTATTTTGATGAGGTCCCAGTTGCTTATTCTTTCCTTTATATCCCTTGCAATTCCACTGCTGGTATTATACCCTAAGAGCCCTGAAACACCAGTCCAAAAGAACCTATGCACCCCAGTATTCATAGCAGCACAATTTACAATAGCCAAGTGCTAGAAGCAACCTAAGTGTCGATCGGCAAATGACCGGATCCAGAAACTATGGCACATTTACACAATGGAATTCTACGCAGCAGAGAGAAAGAAGGAGCTTATACCCTTTGCAACAGCATGGATGGAACTGGAGAGTATTATGCTAAGTGAAATAAGCCAGGCGGTGAGGGACAAATACCATATGATCTCACCTTTAACTGGAACATAATCAACAAAAGAAAAAAAGCAAGCAAAATATAACTAGAGACATTGAAATTAAGAACAATCTAACAATAGCCAGAGGGGAGGGGGAGGGGATTTTGGGGAGAAGGGTTTTCAGGAACTACTATAAAGGACACATGGACAAAACCAAGGGGGAGGGTGGAAGCGAGGGAGGGAGGTGGGTTTGGATGGGGTGGGGGGAAGGGGAGGGGAGAAAATGCAGACAACTGTAATTGAAGAACAATAAAGTAATTTTAAAAATATATTTCTAACATAAGAGACAAAAAGAAAAAGTATATTAATTTTATGATATAAAAGTTGGAGATCACCGTATGTTGAAATACAATAAACAAAAATAAAAAAGGAAAAAAATTATGTGGAACAACAAAAGGCCCAGCATAGCCACAGCAATCCCAAGAAAGAAGTACAAAGTTGGAGGAATCTCAATACCTAATATCAAACTGTACTATAAGGTCATAGAAATACAACAGCTTGGTACTGGTATAAAAATAGACACACAGCCCTGGCTCGTGTAGCTCAGTGGATTGAGTGGATTGGCTGGGAACCAAAGGGTCCAGGTTCGATTCCCAGTCAGGGCACATGCCTGGGTTGCAGGCCAGGTCCCCAGTGAGGGCCATGTGAGAGGCAACCATACATTGCTGTTTCTCTCCCTCTCTTTCTCCCTCCCTTCCCCTCTCTCTAAAAATAAAAATAAAATCTTTAAAAACAGACACACAGATCAATGGAACAGTATAGAGCCCAGAAATAAACCCACACCTTCATAGTCAATTAATATATGATAGAGGAAGAAAGCGCATGCAATAGGCTAAACATAGTATATTCAATAAATAGTGTTGGGAAAATTGGGGCAGATATGTGCAGAAAAATGAAACTAGATCACCTTCTTATACCACGCACTAGAATAAATTCAAAAGGGATTAAAGATTTAAATGTTAGACCAGAAACCATAAAAATCCTAGAAGAAAACATAGGCAGCAAAATCCTGGACATTACTCATGACAACATTTTATCGGACATATCTCCCTAGACAAGGGAAACAAAAATAAACAAATAAATGGGACTACATCAAACAAAAAAGTTTTTTGTACAGCAAAGGAAAACATCAACAAAATAAAAAGACAACCCACAGAATGGGAGAACATATTCACCAATACATCTAATAAGGGGTTTAATACCCAAAATTTATAAAGAAGTTACAAAACTCAACACACAAAAAAAAACAATCCTATTAAAAAGTGGGCAAAGGACCTGAACAGACACTTCTCCAAAGAGGACACACAGATGGCCAACAGACACATGAAAAGATGCTCTACATCACTAATCATCAGAAAAATGCAAATTAAAACCACAATGAGATATCACCTCACACCTGTCAGAATGGCTATCATCAATCAATCAACAAACAAGAAGTTCTGGCAAGGATGTGGAGAAAGGAGATTGCTTTTGCACTGTTGGTGAGAATGCGGATTGGTGCAGCCACTGTGGAAAGCAGTATGGAGATACCTCAAAAAATTAAAAATGGACCTGCCTTTTGACACAGCAATCCCACTTCTGGGAATATATCCAAAAGAACCCAAAACACTAATTCAAAAGAACATAAGCACCCCTACGTTCATTGCAGTGTTATTTATAATCACCTAGATATGGAAGCAGCCAAAGAGTCTATCAGTAGATGAGTGGCTAAAACAACTAGGGTACATTTACACAATGGAATACTACTTGGCCATAAAAAACGAAGAAAGGTTTACCTTTTGCAACAGTATGGATGGACCTGGAACATTATGCTAAGTGAAACAAGTCAGGCAGAACAAGACAAATACCATATGATTTCACTCATATGTGGAATATAATGAACAAACTGAACTAACAACCAAAACAGAGACAGACTCATAGATGGAGAACAGATGACAGCTGGTGGAGAGGGGTTTCTTGGGTGGAGGGATTGAGCAAAAAGGAAAAAGGACTCATGGACATGGACCACAGTGTGGTGACTGCAGGGGGTAGGGAGGTATAAGGGGACTAAATGGTAATGAACAATATACATATTTTAAAAATTGAAAAAATAGGAACAAAGAAAATATGGTCATCAAAACAATTCAATGCACTACTCCTTGTTTTCTGAAGGAATCTGATATCACAAGTCTCTAATATGGTCCTTATTTTTGAAACAAATCACTTTATCTTCATACTTTAACCAAATTTTAATTAGGTATAATAATCTATCATTATAATCATTATTATTTGTACTTTAAATCCTGCTATCTTAACAAAAAATGTTTATGTTAAATGACATTAAATATTTTGGCCATCAACACAGTACTAAACTAAGTGAAGAGTAAATATCTGGTTAATATGATGAATGTAGATGATTTTATTATACTAGTCATCTACACTAATCAGTTAGGATCACAACCAAATCTCAACTTCATTTTATGCCATATTAAACAGTATACTCTATTGTTCATATACAAAGGTAGGCTACCATAAAATTATATATCCTTATTTTCTGGCTGAAACACTGAACACTCGTACCTGCCCCATGGTACTATAGTATTATATTTCCATGGTATTATGGTTCCCGTTTAGATGCTACTGAAGTGCCTTCTCATTGACTTTTCCTTTTCTACACTTTCCAACCTACACCTTCCTCAGGGAGCATGCCAAGGGCAAACGGCATGCCAGGGGACTACTGTACAGAAATGATTTCCTCAGGTATAGTTCCACAGAACAGGTCCAGAGATGAGATAGAGCACAGAGGAAAGCCCAAAACCTTGAAATAAACCAATGCCCACATTCCACAAAATCACTCCCTTCTGTCACTTCTCAAATGATCAGAAAGTACATATATTTGTCTACTTGGTCGCTTAACCACTATTGTGTGGGTGATGTTTACTCAACCACAGCTCCTAACACTTGACGTGAACTTGATCAGAATCCTCTACAGCAAGTCTCCCATTATTATCACTCTCTCCTGATTTCATATCTGCATTCAGGAAAAGGTGTTCTAGTCCATTTAGGAAGTCCCTTACAGGGGTGACCACAGTCTGGAAAAGTTATAGAAAATTTACATACATATTTTTGCTTGGCCTACATTATATGACCAACTCAGAGTTTTTAATACTTTGAACTGCTTATAATTAAACAACACAAAACTCTAGATTACCAACTTATCTTGAGAGTTGGTAACACTGGGCCTGCATTTCATATGGCAAATTATTCATGCTGCCCCTTTAGACAAAGTAGAGCACTCCAAACTGCCACAATCCCCACCCCTCCCTAGTATCTACAATGTATAGCTCACTTTACTTAGGATACCTGCCTGACTCCTCCACAGGAGGAATTGCACACTTGTGTGTGCAAACCCTTTTGTAAAACTATGTGAGTAATGGGATTATAATTAGCTGTTTAAAGAGGCAAGCCACAAAAGCAGCATCAGGTTTTGCAATGCTATGATGGACATGACATTATAATTGCCACCATAGCTACAATCCCCTCCAGGGAAAGCAGAATAAAGCAATTCCTTAAACATGGGTCACCATGGTTTGTGTGACAGTCTCATTCACACCCTGTGCACAGGTGACTGTACCTGGAATCAGAACTGAACGGAAATAGTCACCTATACTCAGGACAGTTGCTTAGAAAAAACTGTTGCAAGACCCTTGTCAAAAGGCACATCAAATACAATAGACCCTCCCTCTTGGTAAGTAGTTCGAAAAAGCAGCAGCATGTGAATAAAGAAGAGCTAGGTCACTCAAATAGGAATAAAGACAGATATTAAACAATGATAAAGGGGTAAATTCATCAAGAACAGAATAGTCCTGTGTATGTACCTAATGAGCTTCAGAGTATATAATCCAAAAACTGATAAACTGAAAAAAGTAAAAAGAAAAAAGGCAATTGCAATTTATAATTATAGTTTCATAGTTACAGACTAGAACACTTTGGTCATTAATGACGACATGCAACAAATCCATAAAACGAATAGATAAAAGTTAGTTTTGTAAAATTAGTAAAAATACAGAAAACCTAAATAGTGAACTTCTGAACTAACCAATGAACTTAACCTGAGTTTTTTTGGACACTCCACCCATGGAATACATGGAATACACGGAATACACATTATTTTCCAGTGCACATGGAATCTTCACCAAGATAGACTACATTCTGAGATACAAAATAAACTTCAACAAATTTTAAAAAATTAAAATCATACAAAGAGTATGTATTAATTAGAACCAAATAACAAAAAGAAATCTAGGAAATGATCAAATATTTATAAAAATCTACTCCTAACTAAATCATGCCTCTTCTCCAGTTATTGGAACGTGAATTCTCACATTATCAAATACTGAGGTAGTTTAAAGAATCAAAAATGAGGCTTTTATGTAGTATTGAGCACTGTCTTGCTACAGTTAATTGCTTCCAGATTCTAAGAAAAATAAATAATACTCAAACTGAAAAAATACATAATGCATGGACCAAAGGTATAATTATAAGGAAAATCAGAAAACATGTTGATTACATAAAAATGAAAACATGACTTATCGAAGTTTATGGGAAGCAACCAAGCACTAAGAGAAAAATTAGCATCTACACACTCATATTATAAAAAGAAGAAAAGTTTATAATTAACAACTTAAATAAGCACTCACCTTAAGAAACTAGAACGACAAAGGCAAATTAAATTAAAAGCAAGTCAAAAAGAGATGAGTAGAATTTAATGAAAATATAGTCATCCCTCGCTATGTTGAAGTTCACTTATTGCAGCTTCGCTGTATTGCATTTCTTTTTTAAAAAATGTATCTAATTCTGTATCGCAGACTTTTCGCTATATCGTGGGATTTTGCAGTACATAGGTATTTATATAATATTTATGATTTTAATTATTTTTGCCTAAAAAATTTAAAACAATATAAAAAATGTTTATTCAAATATATTAAAAGAATATTAAATTGAAATAAAATACAGTATGTATTTCATCAGTGGATGAATACAGTACTGTACACAATGGAAATGCAGTACACCGCTACTGCTTGCACAAGTTTGCCAATGTGAGATTGTACATGGCACGCTATTGGCAGATGGAATGGAAGGCGACCAACCACAGTGCTGTGTTCTGTATCCTGGGCACTGATTGGCTCAGTGACTGTAGCATTGGTCTGTTTGCTCTCCCGTGCTGTGCCCATACGTTCAGCATGTCTCCTTGTCCACTTCACATCAACGTCTGATCACTGTGCGTAGTGTTGCTCTGCAGTGTTGTGTTTATGTGAAATTTTCGTAAAAGTTTAAATTTATTTCAAGCCCTACAATGCCACCCAAGTGTTCTGTGCCTTCTAAGGCTTCTGGCAGTGAATCCAAGCACCGGAGGAATATGCTTACCATCAAAGAAAAGGTAGAACTTCTCAACATGTTAAAGGAAGGCAAAAGCTACACGGCTCTAGGCTGCCATTATGGGATCAATGAATCTACTGTTCGCTACATAAAGAAAGACGAGAAGAGTATCAGGTCTATGGCAACAATGACTTTTAACAAAACTGCAAAGAGGGTGGTCACTTCCCACAATAAGGCCATTGTGACGATGGAGTCTGCATTGGCCCTGTGGATAAATGACTGCAGGAAGAAGAATATCTCACTGGATACCAACACCATCTGGACAAAGGCCAAGAAACTTTAGGATAGTTTTGCAGAAAGCACGGACGTTCATGATGGTGATGAGAATGAAGACGAGGACGACGACGCAGAAGCAAGACCATCGAGTGCTTCTCCCACCAGACCAACCCCATTCAGTGCCAGCAAGGGCTGGTTTGACAAATTTCAGAGACAGTTTGGACTCAAGAGCATTTCTCTGCATGGAGAAGCTGTCTCTGCAGATGTCCACTCACAACTGTTGACGGACAAAGACCTGACGGAGATGACGAAGTCAGCAAGTGAAGAAAAGGATGAGGAACAAGACGAACTACGGGTTGGAGAGGAGGAGGAGGTTGGCCTAACACTCGATCGTCTTGCAACCATGGTCAGAATGGCCAAAGAACTTCAGCGAGTGGCTAAAGAATGGGACCCCCAGATGCTTCGTTCATTGCACTTCGTAAATACAATCACACGTGGCATGTCAGTTTATAAAATCCTTCTCACTCAGAAGAAAAGGCAGCACCAGCAACTCCCCATGACTATGTTCATCACTTGGACAAAGAGATCAGTCACGCCTACGCCTTTAGCAGAAATAGAAGCTACAGCCCAGGGCAAAGATACTGCACCACCTGATGAAGCACCTGATGAAGTGGTGCCTTCGAAAGAGCTGTAATGTTCTTCTTGGGTGTGCAGTACATTCATCTCATCATCACCTTCATCGCCATCACCTTCATTGCCATCAGTGCTACACAGCTACATAATTCATGATCTTCATCATTCAAGTTGTGGTATACTTTACTGATGAGTACCCATATAGAATTTTATACGTTGGTAAAATTACATAGGTTTAAGAGTGTAGAAAGTGTTTAAGAGCATATGAGTGTGGGTAAGGTTAATAAGAGAGTGGGAAAGGTTTATAGGAGTGTGGGAAGGGTTTATAAAGCCTTAAAATATATATAAATAATAAAATAAATATAATGTCACTACTTCGTGGATTTTCACCTATTGCAGGGGTCTCTGGAACGTAACTCCCGCGATAGGTGAGGGATCACTGTAAAATCACAGAAAAATATAGAGTAAATCAATGAAATCAAAAGCTGATTTTCTTTTTTCTTGTTTTTTTTTTTAAAGATTTTATATATTTATTTTTAGAGAGAGGGGAAGGGAGGGAGAAAGAGAGGGAGAAATATCAATGTATGGTTGCCTCTCACATGGCCCTCACTGGGGACCTGGCCTGCAACCCAGGCATGTGCCCCGACTGGGAATCGAACCGGGACCCTTTGGTTCCCAGCCCACACTCAATCCACTGAGCTACACCAGCCAGGCCTGATTTTCTTTAAAGATTAATGAAATTGATAAATCTCTAACCAAACTGCTGAATAACATATAAGGGAAGACACAGGTATGAAAAAGAGAACATAAGTATGGATTCCAGAGACATTAAAAGAATAATAAATGGATATTATGAATAACTTTATGCTAATATATTTAGTAACACAGATATATGGGTAAATTCCCTGAGAGTCAAAGTACCAAAGCTCAGTCTAAAAGATATAAATAACCCAAATAGCCCTATGTCCATTAAAGAAAATGAATTTAATTTGCATTTCAAAATCCTCCCACCAAGAAAACACCAGGTCCAAATAGCTTTTTTGGTGAACTCTCCCAAACATTTAATGAAAAAAAAAATTCTACACATAAACTCTTCCAGAGAAAAAGAGGGAACACTCCTCAATTCATTTTATGAGGTCCTCATTACCCTAACACCAAAATCCAACAAAGACAGTCCATGCAAAGAAAATTACTAACATCCCTTCTAAACATGGACACAAAAGTCCTTAACAAGATATTAGCAAATTGAATTCAGTGATAATATAGAAAGCATAACTAATCATGATGTGATGTTTATCCCAGGAAGGCAAGACTCACTCAACATTTGAAACCAATATAGTTTACCATGTGTCTGTGTACTAAAACTAAACACATATACAGTCTACTCGCTAGGTACAGAGAAAGTGACAAAAATCTATTTCTTCTCATTATAAACTCTCTTCAACTCTTCACACAAGAAAGAGTAAGGAACTTCCACAAACTGGTGACAAGCCTTTACAAAAATATACACAGCTAACATCATATTTAATGGTAAAAAGGCAATTTTTACCTAATCGCTAAAGTTGCTTTCTTCCTATGATCAGAAACAAGGCAAGGATGCCCACGTTCGACACATCTACTCAGCACGGAGGTCCAAGCCCTTGTAGTCAGGTGAGGGTCAGAGACGAAAGGCATACAGATTGGAAACGCAAAAGTAAACTCTATTTTTTTGTAGGTAAAGCAACCAAACATTGAAAATTCTAATGAATCTACAAAAAAAGCAGTAATTCAAATTAATAATTTAGTAAGGTTGCAGAAATCAAGGTCAATGTACAAATACTAGCTTTGTTTCTATAGAGAAGCTATAAAATTTTAGAAATTAAAATTTAAAAATAATACCAATTATAATAACCTCAAAAGGAAAAAACACTTAAGGATAACTTTAACAAAATATCTTTAAGACCTATACAATCAAAATTACATTACTTGCCTCAGAAAAAATTAAGAACCTAAATAAACAGAGAGGTTAAACACAACCATTAATCAAAAGACTTAATACTGTTAAGATGTCATCTCCCCAAACTCATCTATTTACTTAACACAATCCTAATCAAAATTCAAGTGAGCTGTTTTGTAGAAATGGTCAAACTGCTTCCAAAATATGTGTTAAAAAATAAAAAGTATGTGTTAAAATGAATATTAAAATAGCCAAATCTGAAAAGGAAAAAATTGTAAGGACCTGCAATACCTAATTTTAAAACTTACTATAAAGCTATGGTAATAAAGATGGTCTGGGCCTGGCAAAAGGACAGACACACGGAGACTCCAGAAATAGATGTACACATATACAATGGGTTTATTTCCAACAATAGTGTCAAGACTGGTCAGTAGGCAAAGGATACTTTTTTCAAAATATAGTGCTATAAATTTTAGACGTCCACATGCAAAAATATTAACTTTATCCTTACTCTACACCTGCTATAAAGTTAACCAGAAATAGGTCAAAACTTAAAATTTAAGACTGAAACTATAACATTTCTGTAGGAAAATGTAGGAGAACATCTTTATGACTGAGTTAGACAACAATTTCTTAGGATACAAAACGCACAAATTACTAAAAAATTGATAAATCAGACTTGCAAAATTAACAAATTCTCATCTTCAAAAGACACTGTTAATAAAATAGTAACACTAGTCATATCTTGGGATAAAATATTTTCAGAACACATCAAAAACTTGTGTTTATAATAACATTAACAACTCTTACAATTTAATAACACAAAAAATCCAATTCTTAAAATGCAGCATAGAAAACGTACAAATGAGTAATAAAACCATAAAAAGATGCTCAACTTCATTAGTCAACAGGCAAATTAAAACCACACTGAGATACAAGCAGATGTCAACAAGAATGAGTTAAGTTAAATGACTGACAACATGATTGAAGTGTGGACCAGAATGCAGAGCAACTCAAACACACATTTCTAGGGGGACTGCAAACTAATGCAGTCACTTGGGAATATTTTCACAGTTTCTAAAGAAGTAACATACACTTAACCATACTATCCACCAATTCCAATCCTAAGTATTTATCTAAGAGCTATAAAAACATGCATTCACAAAAACACCTTATACGCAAACTTCTGACACGGGGGAGGTGGGCTCAGAACGCGGAAACTTCTCCAAATGAAGAAATGGCATTCAGTATGTGGTGGCCAGACACAAACAGGACACATGTTGGCTACAGCAAGCAGGAAAACATTAAAAGTTGTTTCTCTTTCTCTTTCTTCTCCCCTAGCTCTTTGAAGCCTGTCTTTGTCAAGCCCTCTGTATTTCCTTACCTCATAGGCCTTTGCAAGGTGGAAAGCTGAAACTGCTGGAGACAAACAGGCTTCCTGTCTCTAGTGAAAGCCAGTGCTCACGGAGGAAATATTCTGAGGGACAGGAGGTGGAGGGGCCACCTTTGAACATGAGAAAGAAGAAAAAGGCTACCGGGAAGAGCATGGAAGTTGGCCAAGTTCCTGAGGAGAGGGGACCCAAGCTCTACTGTCTCTAGGTGGCAAGGGGAACAGCAGCTACTGGAAGAGGACAGCTGACCTTGGGCAGTGGGGCTCTGGAGGCACAAGGCTCCCGGGGTTCCGGGTGGCACAGAAGCTTCAGAGGAAGACTTCAAAGGACCCTGCAGGCTCAAACATGAGGAATGTTGGTTATCAAAGGGGTCCCCAGTATTCTGGCTCAGTAAGAGATTGTGCAGGGTACAGGAAGGGGCCTGAATAATAATTGGTATTACATTTCCTGCAGCACTGATAAGAAGAGAATCTCATATCTGTATTTAACTTGATTTAAAGATACTAGATGAATAGACACTTCTTGCAAACTTCTGTGGGTCCTAGAAGTGGTAAGTGTAATTTTAAAATAAATCTTAACACCCTAGCCCCAAGAATTATTTTTTAAAAAATATATCTGTGCTTTCACATTTCAGAAATCAGTTTAGAGACAGGGCAGGGCCTGGGGAAAGAAAACTGACCATCCACGGGCTATTTTTTCAGTGTCCCACGACAGCCTCTTGCTACAGGGCTAACTCTCTGGCCAACTCTAAACTTGCAAGTAACTGTCCCTTCTCAGGAGAGAAAAATCAAATTTTTTTGCTTTTCAGCTTTCTAAACAACTTCTGAAAACCAAGGTTTTTAACCTGGGGAATGCTTAGGGTAGGAAGAGTGTATTTTTCTTTGATCATGTAGTTTTGCTTTGTTTTCTAGAGAAATCACAGAGCACTTTATACTTTGGTAGTCCTTTCTGACACTGCCACGCTGCAGCTCAGTGTCGGCATCGGTCTGGTCAGTAGATTGAAGATTTATATTAGGTAAGACTAACTGGAGTTTCCAGATGGCAAAAGGCCAAATAAATGGTTTTTACTGTTAAATACAGCCCTGTTCTCTTAACTTTGCCACTCAGTTGAAAACAGCCCCACTTGGCAATGATGAGGGAGCGCCATTTGTTTAAGGAAGCATTCATATGATAACAGTGACTAAATCAACAAGCAGGGCTATTTATGAACAAATAAAGCCATCTGAAACCATTAGGAAAGATGCTATATTCTGACACCAATTAAATTCCTCTGAAAAATGGCTCAGCTGAAATATCTTTTTCTTGTTCACCAATAACATCACCTCTTTCCAAACTAAATACTACTCTTAAAATTTTCTGGATCTTTTGGATGTTAGTTTAAAGCCTTCTTCAGTGCATATGACATGAAAATATAAGAGATCTGAACTCTTAGATCTCTTATATAGGGAGTTTATCTATCCTGTTAGAAGCTCTTAAAAATCTAAGAAGGAAGAAAGAGGTAATAAGGTATCAAACTTATGTGCTGACACAATGTGTCCAAGGACTTCCCACAGCCCTCGAGGCCCTGCTCACTCCAGCCTGCGCCAGTCTCTCCAGCCAGTGTCACAGCACTTCCTCCCACCGTGGGTTTCCCAGGTCCAGGAACACACTGGGCTCTCCTGGATTCATCCGGTCTCTTTCCTTAGCTTGACCCCCAGAGCGGTTACATTTCCCCTCCACATGCCTCCATAGCACTCACGCTTTCTTGAAACTGTCATAACACTTTAAATTCTCTTAGCATAGGTCTTCTCACCAGATTCTACATAGAAACTAGATGCTCAGTACACAATGACTATAATACAGTAAATGTCCAATATGTACTTAATAATATTCATCAAGAACTTAAATGAGAAATACTGTTATAAGTACTTTATATAAGTTTAGTAACAAAAAGTCTGGAAAGTGATATGATTATTAATTACATTTTACACACGAAGAGAGAGAGGCCCAGAGGTGTTCAAAAATGTTCCCAGATAGAACTGGGATTCAAACCTATGTCTAGTCTGACTGCAGGGCCTTCCTACGTCTGCTCCACACAGCCTCCTGGTAATATCAAAAAAGCGCAGGGCTCAGAATAAGAACAGCTATTAGCCATGTAGCCTTGGGCATGTTACTTAAACTCCTTGAGCATTGTGGGGTTTTGGGGTGATTTTTTTTTTGCATTTTTAAGAAAAGGGATACAAATATCTACCTCACGAGATCACTTCAAAGAAGCATAAAGTAAAGCGACTGGCATAAGAAAGTTCTTAATAAACAGAAATTGAATCTGATCTCACAGGGAAACCGAGGTGGTAATATGCAGTAAGAAGCAGATAAAAGAAGAAAGTAGGAAGTATGGATTAAACCAGACTCACATAACTGCCCCTTGAGAAAATTATGCTCATAACTTATTTGGACACAAAACTATAGCTTTGATTTTTAACTTATTAAAAGGTTTATGAAATTTACTCTTAAGCATATGTTTAAGAGTAAACTTCTTTTGGTATATGTGTTATTACATATCTATATCCTCTACTCCCTGAGTAAAAAGCCAAAAGACTGAACACTTCCCCTGACAAAGCAACAGTAAAATTCATAAATGAAATGCATAGTAAAAATGTAAAAGAAAAATGAGGAAACAAATAACTGCCAGGAAATAAAAGCATAAATGCAAGTGAAACCAAAGATAGTGCCGGAAAAATAAGCAAGAAAAGAATGGGGAGGATAATGAGGATAGAAGGCTCTGTATGTTGACAGCGTCTGATCCACCGATTAATATTGTTTCTAAGCAGATTAAGCAAATCCCAACTGTTCTACATCAGGTTCTTTCTCTAAGCTTTTCCTCCCACACATCAGCAAACAAAGAATAAAAAAATTTAAACACACAAATAAAAAAAATCACTTATACAAAACAGAAATATCCTGCACTGAAGATTCACCCAAATGTGCCTATTCTTTCCTTTCATAGTGTGCCTACAGGAAAATGATAAAATGATAAAGCCAAAAAGTAAAAAAGAGAAGAATTAGCTTCTCTGTGTACTTTTTAAAATAGAGCATCAAGCCCCCCCTCCCCCAGCAATAGGCAGTGCAGTGCTGAAGATCATCACATGAAGGCAGGGCGCAAACGGATGAGGGGGATTGTTATTTTTGTCCCAGGTGCAGGAAGAACGTTTAACCTTCTGATAGATTTCCTTATTGTAACCTTCTCCATAGCAACCACAGAACTGCAGTGGCAAGAAATAGATGGGGAGATAAAATATACCCGACATACACACAGATTCAGTAATGGCTTTAAGAGAAAAAAAATTCACACATTACCCTGAAATCTCATATTACTGTGGAAGACTAGCCACTAAACCCAGAATTCAGCTAGCATAGTGCAATTGTCATTTTTCTACATCACTTACACCTGTCACATATTTACAGTACTTCACGACAGGCTCAATCTCTAAAATGAGCCTATTTTACTTAAAAAAAAATCTTTTGAGGCCTACAGGTTCCCCAGTGTTTGGTACGGAAGGATAGGCTTTTACCCCACCTGCTTTTCCTAAACAACTGAAAGTGTCACAGCGGTGCTGTTATAAGACTGTGCCTTTGTGTCCATTGTACACTACACTGCTGGTGAGAAGTTCAGAAAAACTAAAAAGGGTCACTTCGACTGACAAGGACTTTTATTCCAGGTAAAAACAAGAAAGGACTACATGCTCATCCTTCGGGAACTACTTGCCCTAAGCTCGCAGTTGGCGTTCCCCTATTTGGGCTTAACTTTGATTTTTAACTGCAGGATTAACACATTTGCACAAGACCTAAGACTTTAGTGTGAAGAGGTCCTGTGCGGGGAAGCACGGTTTCCTCACATAAAGCACAGCACTCACAGAGTCCCCCATTTTGCAGGAAAGATAAAAACCTCTCAGGGCTGAGATGGCAGTGACAACACCAGATGATGAGTGTGCCCCTCCAAGACCTGCTCTTTTGAGGGGCAGCCTACTGCAGACCTGTTTCCATCCCTTACGTATTGTGCCTGGGAACCATCTAAGGAAGTGCTAGCACAAGTGAGAAACCCATCCTAGAATCCAGAAGGCCTCCCCATTGGGGGGACTTTGAGATGTTCACCTTGGTTCTCAACTAAATGGTGAAGCCTTATTACTGGCCCAGCTCATATATTTCTATCCCATCATTTAAATGCCACAGAAGGAAAAAAATTTATGGCTCCCTTTATTAAAATATAAGGAAAGAACAGGCAATATGGGATCATGGGCACAATGCGTGAAGTGGAAGAGAAATGGAAAACAATATTTTGACAACAGGTACATTAATAGCCTGCTTCAAAGTATGCACTTAATTCTTTTCAGAAATGGGAAGGGAACTGAAGCCAGAGCACTAGTGTGTATGCGGTGGGCAGGGAGGGTGGCGGGAGGAGAGAAGGAAGCAGCAATGGCTGGGGACTGGGGAGCCCTGCGGAAATCACTCTCTATGCTTCCACCTTGGCCCACAGGCTCATAAAGGCCCAGGCTGATCAAATTTTACATTTATTAATTCAGGCAACCAACCAATGATAGGCACCAATAAGAGTGGCAAACACAAGAAACACAGATTTTACCCTTACTGAACCTGCAATCTAGTGGAAATTAAGCTGTTAATCAATTAAACACAATGGTGATGAATGTTATGCAGAAGACAGGCACTTGTATTTCTCTCTTCTAAGGATGAAGTACTTTTGCTTGCAAGATTTGGTTATAATTTGAGAGGCATTTCTTTAATAAGTATGGTTACTTCTGGAACCACAGACCTGTCAACAAACTGCTCAGTCCTCTGGAAAAACAACATGCAACCAAGGCTAGCCGGCAGCCCATGACTGACACCCACGGGCCCAGTGGATGACTCCTCCCGGGAGTCCTACGACACTGTGCTCTGAGGTCGGAGGGTTTGTGGGCTCCCACTCCGGTTATCCAGCTGTCCCAGACCTGTCTCAGGTGCCGAGGGGACTTCAGCTGAATTTTGATCAAACTGATGTTTAGAGGGAGCACAGACAGGTTGGCAGAGAAGCATCTTCTTTGGCATGAGAAAAAACGATAGCAAACTGGAGACACCGAAGGACAGAGAGAACTTTCTGAACAGCTTCCACTTTTCCTCAAAAACTTAGCTGCTCCTTGTGAGAGTCAGGCTGTGATTTAAGAGTGAAACTCCTCCAGCTTCACTCTAGTCACAATGGAAAAAGTTGTGTGCAATAAAATATGTGCTTCCACCAACTTGTGAGTGAAAGGGCTTTGAAAATTGCAAAACCCTATCAGATCTAAGATATCAGAACTACTTACACGATACTAATAATCTGTTCCTTCCACACGATTTTAGAAGTCCTCTCCTTTACTCACCTGCCAAAACACCTGCTAGTTGGAGACTAAAAGCAACAGCACTGCCCTGGCTGGTGTGGCTCAGTGGATTGAGCACTGGCCTGTGAACTAAAGGGTTGCTGGTTCGATTCCCAGTCAGGGCACATGGCTGGGTTGCAGGCCAGGCCCCCAGTGCGAGGTGCGTGAGAAGCAACCACACATTGATGTTTCTTTCCCTCTCTTTCTCCCTCCTTTCCCCTGTCTAAAAATAAATATACAAAATCTTTTTTAAAATTAAAAATAAAAGCAGTAGCACTTCTAGACTGTGACTATTTTTCTTTGTATAGTGCATACCATCTTATGTCCTGAACCCAAGAAGAAAATTCCTCTCCACACCGTATGAACTAA
The DNA here is from genome assembly GCA_004026765.1 of Micronycteris hirsuta. Lineage (NCBI taxonomy): Eukaryota > Metazoa > Chordata > Mammalia > Chiroptera > Phyllostomidae > Micronycteris > Micronycteris hirsuta. Next base: position 44,704 of record PVJI01007133.1, read on the forward strand.
AGAAAGAGCCTCATACATTCCAATTTAATCATTTCAGACAATTCCATGGCTTTTCAAAGTTGTCTGTGGTTTTCAGGTTCAGCCAGATGAAAAGAGATTACAAGGTACAAAATGGCTTGCAACTATGAACCACCATAGAAGCATCCAACAAATGTATGCATGTGCAATCTGAGACTATGGAGATAAAATCACTCATGTTCCAACAGAAGAACAGTATCAATAAAGTTTCATGAAGAAAGCTGCCATTGAGCTGAAGATTATGAGAACAGTAAACCTGCCACATTACAGTGTTCAAGGATTAAACTTTTTTTTTCATGGCACAAAAAAAGGAGAAATGAGAGGTTACATATCTGTCCATCTCAAGCCAGTTTCCTAATGAAAATACCCTCAAAGTAACAACCTACTTCCTTCACCCCCACTTCTCCCTCCAAGCCAGACTCCAAAGGGAACCGTCACCTCATCTACAAAACTGATCAATAAAGAAGAAAATGACATTGCGGCCAGAGGTCTAACCAACCCATAACTGGAATGATCCACTCCATAATGACAAGGTAACCCCTGTAGTATTTATGACCACGCTAATACCACATCTCAAGATGTGTGTGTGCGCATGTGTGTGTGTGTGTACAAAACACTAACAACAGAGAGAAATGAATGGCTGAAGAATGAGACCTGAATCAGATAAGCAGCTCAATTTTAAATTCACTAGTTGTTCTACTTAAAACAATTATTTCCTAATTTTTAATTAGAAGCTAATAGGAATAGCACTCTCTAGATGCTCGAGTACCGAAGTGTAAAGTGCTACCAGACAAAACTGTATCTGTGCTGGCTCTGTGACCGAGAGGGAAGGGTGGCCAGAGAAAACACACAACCAACGAACTTAGGCAATAGCTATGTGTTTTTGAAAATAAAAGTACACCGTCCAGCCAATCTGGTGGTCAGGTGGTACATTCAGCAGGTTAGCTTTTAAATAAAAGTATTCTACAAATAGTTTCTAAATTTCATAAACTAAAGCTTAAAGAAAAAATAGTTAAATTGTATAGATTGTTTCAAATGTACTGGTTTTCATTTCCAAGTTGTTTTTAGCTTCAGTACCTTGTGATCACTATTTCTACCTTCAGTGAGTTTTCTATTCCTAAGAGAGTATCAGTTACCCGAACTGTGTTCAGAAATCAAGTCAGGGACCAGATGGCATTTGCTAGTGTTGCTCTCTTGTTCTACTTTCATTACAAGTCTCTTTGAAAGTATTTCGTCTGGATGGTTTTTTTGGTGCCACTCTGAATATCTCCTACAGAGCTTACAAATTCTTTCACTTTTTATGGTAATTTTAATGTCTTGTTTTTTGAAGCATTTCAGAATGTTAAGAGAGCGAAAATAACCTTAAATATTATCCAATTCAATCTCTTTATCTCATAAATGAAAAACACCCACAACAGGAAGTCATTGCTCTGAAAATCACAGCCTGTGTCAGCCCTTCACTCCCAGCTGAGTTTTATCTCCGCTGTCTCAGATTTACTGCACAAAAGACAGAAACTCAAATACCCAGGAATAACTCTTAAGTATTTATGAATCAGAAGCCTGAAACTTCTATTCTTTATCTTTAAACTGTTATTTATTGCATTTCTCATTTGGACATTTACCAAGTGGCAGATGATGGAGAGGGAAAAAACGACTCTGAAATCAATCCATTCTAATAATTTCTAGAACACTTATCATTTTAAAGTTTTTAGATGAAAAGAGATTAGAACTGTACAGAAAAATTTGCAATTGTGATTTAAATAATTTCAGTTATCTGTTCCATGTCTCCCTACCTTCTAATATGTTACGTTGCAATCTGCATAAAAATTCCATAAATGTTCTCTAAATTAGAAAGTCAAATATTGGTGGTAATGTTTCTGCATGAGCTCAGACTAAATACAAGAGGCCTGACCTGTGTGGCTCAGTTGGTTGGCGTCATCCTGCAAAGTAAAAGGTCGCCAGTCTGAGTCCCAGTAAGAGCAACCTATTGATGTTTCTCACCCTCTCATTCTCTCTCTCCCCTAAAAAATAAAGACCCTAAATACAAGGGCTTTGAAAAACTTACTCTGTCAGTCATAGGGAAATTGCCTAAAAGATATTGGGCTACACTGGCCAGGTGGCTCAGCCGGTTGGAGCAATGTCCCATACACTAAAAGATTGCAGATTTGATCCCCAGTCAGGCCGCACATGAGAGGCAACTGATTGATGTTTCTGCCTATCTCCTCCTCCCTTCCTCTCTTTCTAAAAGCAATAGACATATCCTCAGGTCATGATTAAACACATAAATATATATATGTGTTTACAATCAGTCTGTGATCAGCAGTCAGGCTTAAGCACCACTAGGTAGGGCAGAGTAATTCCTTTATTATTATTATATATATAATAAATATATAACATATATATCTCCAGAACTTCAGCTGCTGCCCGTGAGAGGTATAATAAATACAAAACACATATACTTATTATATATGTAATAAATGGCTAAAGTTATTGCCAAGATATTCTAGTTACAATAATCTGATTGCATTGCATACAAAAATTCAGAAAGATCCAAGATCACAGAGGAGTAAGCAGAGTAATGACAACCTCCTCCCAGGACCATCTGGAATTACAACTAAATTACTGTATTTTTCAGACTATAAGACACACTTCCCCTCCCAAATTTGGAAGGAAAATGGGGGTGCATCTTATAGTCCAAATGTTGCTTACCTGGCTGTTGACATTTACAATGGTGAAATATTGTGTTATTTATATTATTAAATATCTTACCACATTTTCTACTTCAATTTTTTTTTCCTATTTTCCTCCTCTAAAACCTAGGTGCATCTTATGGTCTGGTGCATCTTACAGTCTGAAAAATATGGTATAGAGAAATCATCCTGAATAACCAACTGAACTCTAGTTAGAGAGAAATGGCGTAACAACAGACAGATAAAAGAAAACACTTCAGCACAAGATGACTGGTAGGGAGTGCAGAGGGGTCATGAGAGAGCTGGCTGGGCTCCCACGGGCGGCAGCTGGAGAAACATTTCGGCAATCAGAGGGTTCCCCTTAGGAAGTGTGGAGTCTAAACCCCAAGCCGGGCTCCCAAACCTACAGCACCAGAGCTGGAAAGTAACCCAGATAACATCCAGCAGGGAAAAGCAGCAGGGTTTCTGTCCACCAGGGAGAGGTGACTGGAAATGCAGAGAGCCTTTTAAAGGGTCAAAGCACGAAATTTCATTTGTGGCCACTTACCCTGGGTGCTGACAAAGGGAGGGCAGTCTGGACTAGAAATGCTTGAGGAGAGTCTCTTGTGGCTCTGGGGAGAAAACTGAGGGAAGAGGCAACAGGATCCCTGTGCTGAGTCATTCCCCATACTGCAGGAGCCATCTCTCTCAGGCACAGCACTCCCCTCTCAATGGCATCTGCCTAATGGGAAGCAATAGCCCTGCCCACAGGAATTACTCTGCCCTACCTAGTGGTACTTAACCCTGACTGCTGATCACAGACTGACTGTATTAACAACTAATCAGTTAAAGGCTGATTAGTTTAAAATCTTAGGAGGAAAATACAAACAAGCAGCCAAAATGGGAAGACAAGGAAACAGACCCCAAATGAAAGAAGAGAATTTTCCAGAAGAACTAGATGAAGTAGAATGAAGCAATATATCAAATAGACAGTTTACAATAATGATACTCAACAGCATGAATAAAGACATAGAAACCATAAAAAAGAATCAATCTGAAATAAAGAATGTAATATGTGAGATGAATAATACACAAGAAGGAATAAACAGTAGGTTAGATGAAGCAGAGGATCAAACAAGTATTTTGGAAGACAAGGTAGAAAATAATCAGGAAGAGTAGCAAAGAGAAAAAAGAATTTTAAAAAATAAGGAGAACTTAAGAAACATCTTAGACTACATGAAGCGTAACAACATCCATGTCATGGGAATACCAGAAGCAGAAGAGAGTGAGCAATGGATTGAGAACCTAGTTGAAGAAATAATGACCAAAATCTTCCCTCATCTGGTGAAGGAAAAAGTCGCACAAGCCCAAGAAGCTGAGAGAGTGCCAAACAAGATGGACCCAAAGAGGCCTACATGGAGACACATCACAATTAAAACAACAAAGCTTAAAGATAAGGAGAGAATCCTAAAAGCCACAAGAGAAAAGCAGGTAGTTACATACAAGGGAGCACCAATTACACTGTCATCTGATTACTCATCAGAAACATTTCAGGCTAGAAGGGAGTGGCATGAAATATTCAAGGTGATGAAAAGCAGAGACCTATAACCAAGGCTACTTTACCCAGGAAGAATATCATTAAAATCAAAGGAGAAATAAGGAACTTCCCAGACAAGAAAAAGTTAACGAAGTTTGTTAACACCAAACCAATACTGCAACAAATGTTAAAGGGCTTGCTTTAAGAAAAAGAAGAAGAGAAGGGGGGAAAAAACCCAGAGGAAAACAGCCTAACAATAAAATGGTACTACATACATATCTATCAATAATCACCTTAAATGTAAATGGTTTAAATGCTCTAACTAAAAGACAGAGGGTAGCTGAATGGATTAAAAAAAACAAGACCCATATATATGCTGCCTCCAAGAGACCCATCTCAGATCAAAAGATATACACAGGTTGAAAGTAAAGGGCTGGAAAAAAGACATTTCCTGCAAATAGAAAAGAAAAAAAGCTGGGGTAGCAGTACTTATATCTGACAAAATAGACTTTACAACCAAGGCTATAGTGAGAGACAAAGAAGGACACTACGTTATGATAAAAGGAACAATCCAACAAGAAGATATAACCCTAGTAAACATCTACACACCGAACACAGGAGCACCTAACTATATAAAGCAAATCTTGGTGGACATAAAAGGAGAGACAACAGAAATACAGTTAAAGTTGGGGATTTCAACATCCCATTGACTTCAATGGATAGATTTTCCAGACAGAAAATCAACAAGGAGACAGTGGACTTAAATGACACACTAGATCAGATGGATTTAGTTGGTGTCTTCAGAACATTTCACCCCAAAGCAACAGGAATATACACACTTTTCAGTGCACATGGAATGTTTCCTAGGAAAGACCACATGCCACAACATAAAACAAGTCTCAATAACTTTAAGAAGATTGAAATTATATCAAGCATCTTTTCTGACTACAATGCTATGAAACTAAAAATCAATCACAGAAAAGAAAAACATGGAAAGACATGGAAGCTAAGTAACATGTTATTATTACACAATGAATGGATCAATGATGAAATCAAAGAAGAAATCACAGATACCTTGACACAAATGAAAATGACAACACAACAATCCAAAATCTGTGGGACACTGGGGAAGCAATCCTAAGAGGGAAATTCAGAGCATTACAGGCCTATCTCAGAAAACAAGAAAAAGCTCAAATAAACGATCTAACTTCACATTTAAAGGAACCTGAAAAGGAGCAACAAACAAAACCCAATGTGAGTAGAAGGAAGGAAATTGTTAAGACAAGAGAAGAAATAAATGAAAAACTCTAAAAAATGATACATTAGATTCATTGATACAAAAGATCAATGAATCTAAGCACTGGTTCTTTAAAATTTTTTATTTTATTTTTTTATTGTTGTTCATGTACTGTTGTCTGCATTTTCCTCCCACCACTCCCACCCACCCCAGCTATCCCCCACCTCCCTCCCCTGATCCCACCCCCAATTTCGATTTGTCCATGCGTCCTTAATAGTTGTTCCTGAAAACCCTTCCCTCACCCCGCCTTATCCCCTCCCACCTCCCCTCTGGTTACTGTCAGTTTTCTTAATTTCAATGTCTCTGGTTATATTTTGATTGCTTGTTTGTTTTGCTGATTAGGTTCTACTTTAAGGTGAGATCATATGGTATTTGTCTTTCACCACCTGGCTTATTTCACTTAGTATAATGGTTCTTTGAAAATATAAACAAATTGACAAACCTTTAACTAGGCTGATCAAGAAAGAGAGAAAGGACCCCAATAAGTACAATCAGAAATGAAAGAGGAAAAATAACAAGTTACGCCAAAGAAATACAAAGGATTGTAAGAAAATATTATGAATAACTACATGCCAACAAACTGGACAACATGGATGAAATGAATAAATTCCTACAACCATACAATCTTCCAAAACTAACTCAGGAGGAATCAGAGAATATGAATAGACAGATTACACCTAGTGAAATTGAAGCAGTAATCAAAAAACTCCCAACAAACAAAAGCCCTGGACCAGATGGCTTCACAAGTGAATTTTATCAAACATTCCTAGAAGAACTAAGACCTCCCTTTCTCAAACTACTTCATACAGTTCAAGAAAGGGAAGGCACTCAAACTCATTTTATGAGGCCAGCATTATCCTAATTTCAAAACCAGATAAAGACACTACAAAGAAAGAAAATTATAGGCCAATATCCCTGATGAACATAGATGCTAAAATCCTCAACAAAATACTAGCAAACCAAATACAATAATGCATCAAAAAGATCATACACCACAATCATGTGGGATCTATTCTGGGAAAGCAAGGTTGATACAACATTTGCAAATCAACAAATGTGATGTACTACACAAACAAAATGAAGGATAAAAACCACATGATCATATCTCAGTGAAGCAAATTACAACCAGAGACACTGAAATAAAGAACAAACTGACAGTAAACAGAGAGGAGGGGGGAGAGGGATAATAGGGGAAGGGCCAACAAGGAACATGTATAAAGGGCACAAGGACAAAGACAATGGTGGTAGGTTCGAGGGTGAGAGGCAGAGATGGGTGGGGCAGCGGGGCATGGTGGAGTAAAGATGGAGACAACTGCACTTGAACAACAATAATAAAGAACCACATGATCATCATCAATGGATGCAGAAAAAGCTTTTGAAGAAATCCAGCACCCATTTATGATAACTCTCAGCAAAGTGGGAATAGAGGGAACATACCTAATAATAATAAAGGCCATATTTAACAAACCTACTGCCAGCACCATACTTAACGGGCAAGAACTACAAGCACTCCCCTTAAGATTGGGAACAAGACGGGGACGTCCACTTTCACCTCTCTAATTCAACATAGAACTGGAAGTCCTGGCCACAGCTATCAGACAAAAAGAAGAAATAAAAGGCATCCACACTGGCAAGGAAGAGGTAAAACAGTCTGTATTTGCAGATGACATGGTACTGTACATAGAGAACCTCAAAGATCCCACTAAGAAACTACTAGAACTGATAAATGAATTCAGCAAAGTAGCAGGATACAAAATTAATATTCAGAAGTTAGTTGCCTTTTTATGCTAATAACTAACAGAAAGGTAAATTAAGAAAATAATCCCATTCATAATCGCTTCAAAAAGAGTAAAATACTCAGGAACAAACCTAGCCAAGGATGTAAAAGAACTGTACTCAGAAAATTGTAAGTCACTAAAGAAAGAAACTGAAGAAGCTGCAAATAAGTAGAAACACATACCGTGTTCAGGAATAGGAAGAATTAACATCATTAAAATCTCCATACTACCCAAAGCAATCTACAGATTGAATGCAATTCCTATCAAAGTACCAATGACATATCTCACAGAACTAGAACAAATATTTCAAAAATCTATGTGAAACCACAAAAGGCCCCACATAGCAACAGTGATCCTGAGATAGAAGAACAAAGTTGGGGGAATCATGATACCTAATATCAAACTACACTACAAGGCCAAAGTAATCAAAACAGCCTGGTACTAACATAAAAACAGCCATGTAGATCAATGGGACAAAATAGAGAGCCCCGAAATAAACCCACACCTTTATAGTCAATTAATATTCAATGGAGGAAGCAAGCACATAAAATGGGCTAATTTATTCAATAAATGGTGTTGGGAAAATTGGACAGAAAAATGAAACTAGACCTACTTCTTACATCACACACTAGCAAAAATTCAAAATGGATCAAAAACTTAAATGTTAGAGCTGAAAAATCTAGAAGAAAACATGGGCATTCTAGAAGAAAACATGAAAATCCTAGAAGAAAACATGAAAATCCTAAAAGAAAACATGGACAGCAAAATCTTGGACTATGCTCATAGAAATTTTTTGTCAGATATATCTCCCCAGACAATGGAAACAAAAGAAAAACAAATGGGAATTCATCAAACTAAAAAGTTTTTGCACAGCAAAGGAAATCATCAAATAATAAAATGACAGGACTTCCAGCCAAGATGGAGGCATACGTAGACACACTGTGCCTCTTCGCACAACCAAAAGAAGGACAATAACAATTTAAAACAAAACCAACCAGAACTGACAGAAAATCGAACTGTATGGAAGTCTAACAACCAAGGAGTTAAAGAAAAAACATTCATCCAGACCGATAAGAGGGGCAGAGACGGACAGCCAAGGGGAGAGGACTCATGTTAAGGCAGCAGCTGAAGGACAAGGGGGAGGCAAGGCAGCAGCTGGCGGATCCAGCAAGGCAGTGGCTGGAGGAGTGGGTGGTCCCACATTCCCATGTAGATAAACTGGGAGGAACAACTGGGGAATGAGACAGACCGCGCAACCCAGGGCTCCAGTGTGGGGAAATAAAGCCTCAAACCTCTGACTGAAAACTCCCATGGGGAATGAGGCAGCAGCAGGAGAAACTCCCAGCCTCACAGGAGAGTTCCTTGGAGAGACCCACAGGGTCCTAGAATGCACACAAACCCACCCACCCAGAAATCAGCGCCAGAAGGGCCCAATTTGTTTGTGGGGGAAGTGACTGAAAACCAACAGAGAGCAGAGCAAGTGCCACTGTTTGCGCTTGCATTGTCAGGGGTCCCTCTCGGACCCCTATCCCACATACAGTATCACAACACAGCAATGTGGCTTGCCCTGCCTTGGTGAACACCTAAGGCTCCGCCCTTACTATGTAATAGGAATGCCGAGACCAAAAAAAAAAAAAAGGCCCAAATGAAAGAACGAATCAAAGCTCCAGGAAAAATGCAACTAAGCAACGAAGAGATAGCCAACCTATCAGATGCAGAGTTCAAAACGCTGGTAATTAGGATGCTCACAGAATTGAATATGGTCACAAATTAGATGAAAAAAATGAAGGCTATGCTAAGTGAAATAAAAGAAAATGCACAGGGAACCAACAGTGATGGGAAAGAAATCAGGACTCAAATCAATAGTGTGGACCAGAAGGAAGAAAGAAACATTCAACCAGAAAAGAATGAAGAAACAAGAATTCAGAAAAATGAGGAGAGGCTGAGGAACCTACAGGACATCTTTAAACATTCTAATACCTGAATCATAGGGGTGCCAGAAGGAGAAGAACAAGACCAAGAAATTGAAAACTTATTTGAACAAATAATGAAGGAGAACTTCCCCAATCCGGCAAAGGAAATAGACTTCCAGGAAGTCCAGGAAGCTCACAGAGTCCCAAAGAAGTTGGACCCAAGAAGGAACACATCAAGGCACATCATAATTACATTAGCCAAGATTAAAGATAAGGAGAGAATCTTAGAAGCAGCAAGAGAAAAGGAGACAGTTACCTACAAAGGAATTCCCATAAGACTATCAGCTGATCTCTTAAAAGAAACCTTGCAGGCAAGAAGGGGCTGGAAAGAAGTATACCAAGTCATGAAAGGCAAGGACATACATCCAAGATTACTCAATCCAGCAAAGCTATCATTTAGAATGGAGGGCAAATAAAGTGCTTCCCAGATAAGGTCAAGTTAAAGGAGTTCATCATCACCAAGCCCTTATTATAGGAAATGTTAAAGGGACTTATCTAAGAAAAAGAAGATCAAAAATATGAACAGTAAAATGACAACAAAATCACAACTATTAACAACTGAACCTAAAAAACAAAAACAAAAATGAACTAAGCAAAGAACTGGAACAGGAACAGATTCACAGAAATGGAGATCACATGGAGGGTTATCAGCAGTGCAGTGGGAGGGGGAGAGAGGGTAAAAAGTTAAGGAGAATAAGTAACATAAATGGTAGGTAGAAAATAGGGGGAGGTTAAGAATAGTATAGGAAATGTCGAAGCCAAAGAACTTATGTGTATGACCCATGGACAAAAACTAAAGGACAGGAAATGGGAGAATGGGGGGGATGTGGGGCAGAGGGGAATAAAGGGGGGGGGGAAATGAGACAACTGTAATAGGATAATCAATAAAATATTTTTTTAAAAATTAAAAAAAAATAAAATAAAAAATAAAATGACAACCTACAGAGTAGAAGAACATATTCACTAATAAATCTGATAAGAGGTTAATATCCAATATTTCTAAAATGCTTACAAAACTCAATACCAAAAACAAACAACCCAATTAAAAAATGAGCAAAGGACCTGAATAGACACTTTTCCAAAGAGAACACATAGATGGGCAATAGACATATGAAATGATGCTCTACGTCATTAACCATTGGAGAAATGCAAACAGAAACCATAATGAGATACCATGTCATACCTGTCAGAATGGCCATCATCAATAAATCAAAAAACAAGTGGCAGCCAAGGATGTGGAGAAAGGGAAACCCTTTTGCACTGTTGGTAGGAATGCAGATTGGTGCAGCCCTTGTAGAATGCAGTATGGAGATACCTCAAAAAATTAAAAATGGATCTGCCTTTTGACCCAGCAATCCCACTTCTGGGAAGGATTCCCAAAACACTAATTCGAAAGAACGTAAGCACCCCTATGTTCATTGCAGTGTTATTTACAATCAGCAAGATATGGAAGCAGCCCAAGTATCCATCAGTAGATGAGTGGATAAAACAACTATGGGACATTTATGCAATGGAATTCTACTCAGCCGTAAAAATGAAGAAAGTTTAACCCCTTGCAACAGCATGGATGGACCTGGAGAACATTATGATAAGTGAAACAAGCCCGGCAGAACAAGACAAATACCATATGATTTCACTCTATGTGGAATATAATGAACAAACTGAACTAACAAGCAAAACAGAGACAGACTCAGAGATGGAGAACAGCTGACAGCTAGTGGAGAGGGGTTTAGCAGGTGGAGGGATTGAGTAAAAAGGAAAAAGGACTTATGGACATAGACAACAGTGTGGGGATTGCTAGGAGGAAGGTGGTATAAGGGGACTGAATGATAATGGAAAAAATATAATAAAGATAATATATTTTAAAAATAAAATAAATTCAAACATATTTTTAAAAGTTGCAATAGCTTAATTAGTTAAAAACTGCAAAACATCAAATATACAAATATGTACCAGAACTATATGCAACCGAAGCTGGTAACATTAAAAAGCTCTGTAGAAAAACCTACAAATAACTCAACAGCTATTTAAAAATTAAAAATAAAAGTATAGTCATGGTAAAAATTACATCTAGTCTAGATTATATAAGTGCCGCTAAATATAATGTACTGTTAAAGCAAAGCATACCATTCAATAAAGGCTATGCTATCACTGAAATGGTTAGAATAAGAAAGTTGCCACTGAAGATTAGTAAAAAGTGTACTGTAACTTCTACTACCAGCCACAAAAGACTAAATGATACCATACTATCCCTCTCATGGGGTATAAATCACTATAAAACAAGCAACATGCAAGAAGCAATTGTTTTCAGGAGTTAAAACTGGCATACAGGACTGTAACAAGGTGAGCTCCACGATCCTCCCAGCCTTCTGCCTGGAGGCTCGTTCCAGACTTAATGGAGAGAGGTGGAATCAAAGCAGAGCACAGAAAACTCACTACGCTAAGGAGAGGTTTATGTCTGGGGCTACTGAGTTGGATAGAATTCATGGAATAGGTTACCAGAGAGTGGACTGTAGAAAGAAAGAGCTCCAGATATCTTTATTGAGTTTCCGTTAAGCCTTTGGCTGAAGACTTAGTTGCACATACAAAGGGCATGACTTTACACAGCTCAACAGAGAAGAGCTACTGGGGAGCTGAAGGGAGATACTACAGAGGGCCATGGGCTCAGAACCTATGAGAGTCTATTTCCAGGTCTCAGCACCTAATGGCAAGTAGCATAAAGCACGGGAGGGCAGTGGATTGCATCAAAAGTCTATGGACAACTTGTGGCCATAATAGGTGGTCCAGAGATTCTAGGAGGCATGAAAGGGGATTGCTGAAGCCTCTAGTAAAAAATTGTTGGAGTGGAAAGAGGGGCACTAATGGGAGAACCACGCTATTGCAATTTGGACAGACTCTAGAGCCTTCTGTTGTAGGATGATTTGCGAGTAACAGCATAAATTGGCTTAAGTAAAGTTCGTTAACGAAAAATATGTTGTCTCCAAAACCCAAAATGACCTGAAAGAGGTTGAGCCTGTTTTAACATTTGTGGGTATTTAAAGGGTCAATAGCTCTTTTTCTTTCTTTTTTTATTTTTATTTTTTTAAAGTGATATCTTATATAAAAAGTCATAAAATTATGACCATCCTTATCTGTTTATTTAGTCCCATGTTATTAGTCCTTGTTGATCTTAGCTTTTAAATTTCACTTTCAATTACAGTTCGCATTCAGTATTAGTCTGCATTAGTTTCAGGTGTACAGCATTCATACATTTACATGATGGAATACAACGCAACAGCTCGTTTCTGACAGTGTCATGGGATGAAGCGGCTCTCAACTTACCAGTTTCCAGGAATTTTTTTTTTTTTAAGATTTTATCCATTCGTTTCTAAAGACAGGAGAAGGGAGAGAGAAAGAGCAATGTATGGTTGCCTCTCACATGGCCCTCACTGGGGACCTGGCCTGCAACCCAGGCATGTGCCCTGACTGGGAATCGAACTGGGACCTTTTGGTTCCCAGCCCGAGCTCAATCCACTGAGCTACACCAGCCGGGACAGTTTTCAGGAATTTAATCAAAGCCAGCAGGGCCCTGCACTGTGTGCTGCAATGGCTCAAGCCTGTTGTATTAGCGTGTCCTGAGTGGATGTGCCAAATGAGTCTCCCCGAAGGAGAACATCACCAATGTGATGTCATACTTGTGCTTCTGGGGAATACTGGGTGTGGTTAAGACCTTGCCTGCAACAACTGTATGCAGTCATGAGGTGTTCCAAGGACTGCTGAGTAGAGGTGTATTTTATCCCTTCAAAGATGAAGGCAAACTGCAACTGAGAAGCTGTTGAAATAGGCTCTGAAAAGAACATTTTAGCCAAATCTGATTGCAAAGTATTATCAGTTGCTGATTCGATGAAGTCAGTAATTTCTTTTTTTTTGTTTGTAGTTATTTAACATACTTTATTAATGTAGTAATTTCAATAATACTGAAAATGCAGCTGTAATGGGCACAATCATGGCATGAAAGCTAAAGACAACCCACTCTGAGGCACCACTCAGTCTTTCAAGTTTAACAACAGGTCAAACTGTGCCATTAAATCGAGAAACAGTAGGAATAATCACCCCTGTGCTAAAAGGTCTTATGTATGGGTTTCAGTCCTTGAAGAGTCTACTTTAATTTGCATTGGGCAATATCAACTATTTTAATCGTGGGCTAGGGAGTAGGTCAAGGTTGTCCATTTTTCCAAGCCAAGTTTAAGTGCCAAAGATGTGATTTAAGTTACTACTCATTGGGTCAGGGCACTCATGCAAACTATGAGATATTTTAAGGCAATAAATCCCATGACTATGGCAAATTTGTTCTCTATTTGATACTAGAAAAAAACTTCCCCATGAGTAGAGAGGGTATTTTATTAAAATTTAATATAATCCTTATGTATAGGGTTATCTTGTTTACATATATTGGGATCCTCAGTATAATTGTAATATAAGTCACAAATCAATTAAGACCATGAAGGTGCATTTCAACAGGTGTTAAAGTTAATTCAGAACCTATGCGTCAGAAGTGCAAAAGTCAATCAGTTCCTTTCCATCTTTTTGTTGTATAAATTCTTTTAATAAACTTTGAATTTCCAACTGGGTCAAATTGTAGAGCTCTGATTCAATATTTTGTTACCTACCTGTTTATCCAAGTATTTGGGAGAGGTGGTTGGTGGTTATTAGATATACTTCAGAAAGATTTTTCGCTACCCTGTTCACATACATATAAGTTTCTTTCTCCAGAGGGCCTCAAATAAGCATCATCAGAGTCAGGGCCTTCCCCATGGCAATGTCGGCTTTACTGCGCCGGCTCTGAGTGACCCCTCGGGCCTGCCACAGAGTGCTGTGGATACTCTTCTCCATAACCCTGAGATATTTGGATGCAGTTATACTAGTGCTTAAAAGAAAATGTATGGCTCTAAATGCTTGTATTAGAAAACTACATAATAAAAAATTAAATTTATAACAGTTGTTATTGTTATAATAAAAAATAATATTAAAGAACAATAAGTGTTCTTAAATTGATGAGTCAGCAAGAAAGATTATTTCCCAAAAGGTAAATAAATCCAATACTTATAAGTAAGAAAAAAATCAGCTTTAACTTCATATCTTAATGTAAAATTTTTGAAATATAACAGACATAAAGAAAAAATACACACATCTGAAGGATATGCCTCTGCATACTTCACTCTGGGGAAAGTAATGCATTCATTTTAATGTGAACATCTGAAATTCATTTACCACTGCAAATTGGTTGTAGTCCTCAAACCCAAGGCTTGGAAAAAATTAGATTAGGTTAGGGAGGTGAGGGGACAGTTACCAATGCAATAACTTAATAAAGAGAGAAATATAAAGAATTAGCTCTATCTTTATTGGGTCAGGAATAAAAGCACAGATTTGTTCAGGAAAAATAGGTAATTCCCCAAGACACATATACAGTAGTCCCCCTTCATCTGCAGGGATACATTTCAAGCCTCCCAGTGGATGCCTAAAACCACAAATAGCACCAAACACTATTTAAACTTGTTTTTCCTATATACACATACTTTTTCACTTAAAGGAAGCACTTTATGGCTTGTTTTTGGCATATTCAAATTGCCAGCATCACTACTCTTGCACTTCGGGGCCATTATTAAGTAAAATAATTGGTTACTTGAACACAAGCACTGCAATATCATGAGGGTCAATCAGATAACCAAGGGCAGGGGCTACTAAGTGGCTCACGAGTCGGGGGCAAATACAGTGGAGATGAGCTCTACAAAGGGCTGATTCAGATCCTGGATGGATGGGGAGAGAAGGTGCAAGATGTCATCATGCTACTCAGAATAGTGTACAATTTAAAACTCAAACTATTCATTTCTGGAATTTTCTTTTATATTTTATTTTTTTGAATTCCATTTAACATTTTTGGACCATGGCTGACCATGGGTAACTAAAACTGCAAAGGTAAAATCAGAGATAAGGGGGAGTCCTGTAATACTTGATGCCACCAGCTCTTCCTAAAGAAACCACAGTACACACACAGGCTCTCTCTGGACTCCATGCTTTCTCTGTTTAAGGAGTAACACACAGGCTCTACCATAAATGGCAATAGAGATACAACCCCTCCCAATAACATAAACAGCCCTACGGGATGTAAATGTCTGTTATATCCCACCACCAGCTCAATCTTCCTATAGTTGAGGGAATTTTTTTTTAAAGATTTTATTTATTTATTTTTTTTAGAGAGAGGGGAAGTGAGGGAGACAGAGAGGGAGAGAAACAGCAATGTATGGTTGCCTCTCACATGGCCCTCACGGGGACCTGGCCTGCAACCTAGGCATGTGACCTGACTGGGAATCGAACCGGGACCCTTTGGTTCCCAGCCTGCGCTCAATCCACTGAGCTACACCAGCCAGGGCCAGTTGAGGGAACTTTTAAAATATTCTGTTTATTTATTTTTAGAAAGAGGGGAAGGGAGAGAGAAAGAAAGAGAGAAACACCAATGTGTAAGAGAAACATCAATTGGTTGCCTCTTGCATATCCCCACCCTGGAACCTGGCCTGCAACCCAGGCATGTGCCCTGACCAGGAATCCAACCATTGACCTCTCAGCTTGTAGGATGATGCCCAACCCACCGAGCCACACAAGTCAGGGCTAGAGTTGAGTTTTAATACAGTAAAAGTTCTTCAAACCATGATTAAATGATTAAAACTGTGCTATTTCCCATTATACATGATAAAACATTATTCTAGCAACAGCAGATATTGATTGCCACAATGAGATTCTGCATTATGTCACAGTAAAAAAAATCCTTAAGGCAATATGCATTTTATATATTTTACAGAGAGTATCTAAAGGTTAAAGTTTGTCACTGATGTGCTTTTCTCAGTGGGGGAAAAATACACACATGCAAACACATATATACCCCACCTCAATTTTCACTTCATGCCTGTGAAGACACTAAAAATAGACCCTTTGAAGTTCAGTGGGGGAAACCACCTTTTCTACTCCTTTATGGAACTTTCTCTTCAAACTGGAGGTTCACTTAGCACCAGGGGCCTACAGACACCAAACAAAGAGCTTTTTAAAAAATACTTCAAAACAAATGTATAAACAGCTGCTACAGAGTGAATGAAAAGCTGTAGTGTAAGACCAAGCAGGAAACAATGCTTCCCAGTCCCACCCTACTGTGTGTGCCAGTCCCCTGCCTCCGGTTTGGCCAGTTCTCACTGAGGTGCACAAGTTGGTAGATAGAAATGAGCGCATATTTTTATAAACCACCAGATCAGCTCTATCCAACAGAGCAGCATTCTGTGAAACTGAAAATGTCCCATAGCTGCACTATCCAATATGGTAGCCTCTAGTCACAAGTGGCTATTGAGTATCTGAATGGTAACTAGTATGACAAAGAATTGAATTTTAATTTTAATTAATTTAAATTTAGTTATCCACGTGTGGCTGATAGCTAGCCTAGTAGGTAGCACAGTTTTAGACTCTTAGTCTTTTTATAGAGCTAAACTATCATGCACATATCTCCCATACCAGGGATTGTAAACTAGTAATCATGGACAATCTTGGCCGACATCAGGTGACTGATGACAGCAGTTTTTGCTTTTAATGTAAATCAAATACTTTTATATAGGGCAATACCTAGTTGGCCACTAATAGGTAACATTTCTTGATTCCAAATTCTTCACATGTATCAGCTCAGTCTTGCCAACATTTATTATATAAGATAGGTACTCTTATTATATGCTATTATCTCTATTTTAAAAATAAGAGAAACAGAGGAATTAAATAATTTACCAATTTATTGCTAATAAATGACAGAGCCCCATTCTGAATACAAAAGTCTCATTCCAGGGTCCACACATGCTCTTAACCATCATGCTCTCCACTTCTCGCAGGCTCCCTTGTTTCTTTTAATGCTCGCTTATTTCACTAGCAACCTATTTCAAACATAATTTTTTCAATGCAATTACCAGTCCCCACTTCACCTTTGTTTTGAGAAGTGAAAGTAATTTCTACTTCGGAAGAGCAGCTGACTGCTGACAGGAGGCTTTGGTAGAAAGTGCCTCATCCACAGGCTACAGTAAAGGAGCGGCTGGTTTCGTTACCACATGGAGCTGGGGTCAGGTAACAGTACTCCTTCCTTCACCTCCAAGAAAGGATATCACCCTCCAAATTTCTTTATCTTTCCTACTTTCCCTGGGCTACTGGGCCTGTTATGTATTTCCAGTGTGATTAGGAGGATATTAGCAAAATGAGCTAAGTTTTCAGCACCTGCTGAAAGTCTAGTCCTCCTCCTAGACAAACCCTCAGGGCTCTGCAGACAGCCCTCCTCCTACAATCAAAGGTGTTAATATCCACAAGTGAAATTCAAAAGAAAACAGAAATCCTAAACTTAACACCACTTATCCTGCAATCACTTGCAAATCACCTCTTTTCTTGGTTTCTCAGAATCGTGGACCTTGCCCCATGCAAAGTTCTCTATAATATTTCACAGGAGATCAGACTTTTAAATTCAAAATTCACTAAAGGGAAAGTTAAAGTTCACAATTAACCCTGCCAATGATGACTAATGCACTGCTGTTCTTTTATTAAGGAAGAAGAGAAACGAATCAGAGTTGACAAATGAGTCAGTGAATCAGAATCCAGAAAACATCATAATTACCATCACTGTGACCACCATTCACGCTTTAGAGGGGAAAGCAAGGGGGAATGTAGGCACATTTTGTGACTAAATTTGGTAGTTTAATTCTTCCCTTCCTTACTTTATCACAATGTACTCAGAGATGACTTATATGAGGACTATAGCCAGGAATCTTGTAGCCATGCATTTCATTAGTCCCCAACTTTCCCTAGTCAGTGGGAAAAATACGATGATGTTATAAGCAGCAAGATTTTAAAAAAATCACAAAGGGATATGTGTATTTTCACTACAGTAATATCAAGAAATATAAACATTGCATCATGTAAATGTACCTATGGACAAAAAAAGAAATATAAACATTGCATAGTTATAATTGTTTCTGCCAATGGAATGAATTTTTTACATGAAGAATGCTAAATTTAATTGCAGTGAGTAAAACTGGAGTTAATGCCAAGGTCAGCCAGTGACTGGAAGGATTAATAAGTCTATTTTCTAATACATGTTATTCAATACTTAATCATCATAAAAGGCATTATTACAATAATGAAATGAAACACGTGTAGATGAACAGAGAATAGATATTTAGTAGGGGCAAGTTTAGTCCTGAGCATGGAGTTCATTGTTTTGGGGAATACATGGCAGCAAATGAGATTCTCTGCATTAACAGAAGTCATCACCCTATTTCATCTGCTCCGGGACAAAGTGTCCCCAGCAGTAACTTACATCTGCTGAATGCTATACACTCCACAGGCACCTGAAAAAGATGCCTGAGGGAGAAGACTGCTTTACTAGTAAGTGAAGTTAGACACACACCAGATGCACTGGATGTCAGAGACTGGATTTTGGTGGTTCTGCACAGATTAGGCAAGAAATACAAAAACATTACCTGCTCTCCAATATGCATGGAAGATTTTTCTTTAAACAGGAAAACAATTTTGATGTTCCCTACCATGAATTGTAGGCCACAGGGCTCTGCTTAGAGAAGATCCAAGCCCCTATGTAAGATTCCTCATTCAGATTGCATATGCTACTGGATATCAGAAAAGGAGACTGACATAGTTGACTCAAAAAGGAAAAACTGTGGATAGTCTGAGTCTTGAATGAGACCTGGAAAAACAGTAAGAAAAACTAAACAGCAAAAAAGGTAGTACCAGGCCCGGCTGGTGTAGCTCAGTGGATTGAGTGTGGGCTGGGAACCAGAGGGTCCCAGTTCGATTCCCAGTTGGGGCACATGCCTGGGTTGCGGGCCAGGTCCCCAGTGAGGGTCATGTGAGAGGCAACCATACATTGTTCTTTCTCCCTCCCTTCTCCTCTCTCTGAAAATTAAAAAAAAAAAAAAAAAAAAAAAGGTAGTACCATACTCTAAGCAGAGAAAACAATGACTTCCTTAAAGAAACATGTCAAGTGCTACTCCTGGTGGTAGAAAGGTGAGGAATAACATCCCAGGGTACTGTGACCATGTAGAAGAAGTGACTGTGAAAGCGATTCTAAGCTGGTTGTCCTTGATGAATTCATACAAGAGAATTACTATTAATAGTATGAGAATTCACCTCAAAGAAAACCAACAGACAATAGTTCTTTTCTTAAAAAATATATTTATTGATTATGCTATTACAGTTGTCCCCCATTTTTTCTCCCCTTTATTCCCCTCTTCCCCCCTCCCACCAGAATTCCCCCACCTTAGTTCATGTCCATGGGTCATACATATAAGTTCTCTGGCTTCTCCATTTCCCATACTATTCTTAAACCTCCCCCTGTCTATTTTGTACCTACCAATCATGCTTCTTATTCCCTGTACATTTCCCCCACTCCTCCCCACCACCTCCCCACTGATAACCCTCCATGTGATCTCCATTTCTATGAATCTGTTCCTATTCTAGTTGTTTGCTTAGTTTGTTTTTGTTTTTAGGTTCAGTTGTTGATAGTTGTGAGTTTGTCATTTTACTGTTCGTATTTTTGATCTTCTTCTTTTCCTTAGATAAGTCCCTTTAACATTTCCTATAATAAGGACTTGGTGATGATGAACTCCTTTAACTTGACCTTATCTGGGAAGCACTTTATCTGTCCTTCCATTCTAAATGATAACTCTTCTGGGTAGAGTATTCTTGGATGTAGGTCCTTGCCTTTCATGACTTCGAATACTTCTTTCCAGCCCCTTCTTGCCTGCAAGGTCTCTTTTAAGAAATCAGGTGATAGCCTTATGGGAACTCCTTTGTAGGTAACTGTCTCCTTTTCTCTTGCTGTTTCTAAGATACTCTCCTTATCTTTAATCTTGGCAAATGCAATTATGATGTGCCTTGGTGTGTGCTTCCCTGGGTCCCACTTCTTTGGGACTCTGTGAGCTTCCTGGTCTTCCTGGAAGTCTATTTTCTTTGCCAAATTGGGGATGTTCTCCTTCATTACTTGTTCAAAGTTTTCAATTTTTGTTCTTTTTCTTCTCCTTCTGGCACCCCTATGATTTGGATGTTGGAACATTTAAAGTTGTCCCAGAGGTTCCTAAGCCTCTCTTCATTTTTTTAAATTCTTGTTTCTTCATTCTGTTCTGCTTGAATATTTATTTCTTCCTTCTGGTCCAAATCTTTGATTTGAGTCCTGGTTTCTTTCCCCTCACTGTTGGTTCCCTATACATTTTCCTTTATTTCACTCGTCATTGCCTTCACTTATTCTTCTATTTTGTGACCACACTCCACCATTTCTGTGAGCATCCTGATTATCACTGTTTTGAATTCTGCATCTGATAGGTTAGCTATCTCTTCATTACTTAGTGCTATTTTTTTCTGGAGCTTTGATCTGTTCATTCATTTGGGTCATATTTTTTATGTCTTGGCATGCCTGTTACATAGTAAGGTGTTCACCTTAGGTTTCACCAGGGTGGGGGAAACCACATAGCTGTGTTGTGGCAATGTAGGGGGGAGAGGGGCCTGAGAGGGAACAATGCTACTTGCTCAGCTCTTGGTTGACTTTCAGTCACTTCCTTCGATATCCACAGGCAAACTGGGCACTTTGGTGCTCATTCCCAGGTGGGTGGGTTTGAGTATGTTCTAGGACCCTGTGGGTCTCTCCAAGGAACTCTCCTGTGAGGCTAGGAGTTTCTCCTGCCACCTCAACCCCACGGGTTTTTTCAGTTAGAGGTTTTGAGGTTTTATTTCCTCATATCGGAACCCTGGGTTGCGTGGTCTGTCTCACTCCCCAGGTGTTCCTCCTTGCTTATATACACACAAATGTGGGATTGCCCACTCTGCCAGTTGCCACCTTACTGTGAGTACTCTGCCCAGCTGCCAGTTTCTACCCCTCCTACCAGTCTGGATGAATGTTTCTTCTTTAACTTCCTGCTTGTCGTATTTCCATACAGTTCAATTTTCTGGCATTTCTGGTTATTTTTTGTTTTTAAATTTGCTGTTGTCCTTCTTTTGGTTGTGGGAGGAGGCAAAGTGTTCCTGCCTACACCTCCATCTTGGCCAGAAGTTCGACAATAGGAGTTCTGAGGCAGTCTTGATTAGATAAACAAGACAGCTACTTGTGCATGTATGCGTTAATCATCGCTGTTATTTTTATTAAGAAATAACAGATGTGTGGAATGAAAAGCTTGTGTCTAGATAACATAGCTCATTCCTTAGTCTAGGCTCAAAAAGGATCACTGAAATTAAAACTATCTGATATCTAGTATTTGAAAATGTTGCTGTTATCTGGCCCAGTAATATCATTTCAAGGAATCTATCTCAAGGAAAGAAAGATGCAAAGATATATAAAGAATTATATATACTATAGGATTACTTAAAATGGTAAAAATTTTAAAACTAACTAGATGTCCAGCAATAGAGAAAGAGTTCAACAGCAAACTACTATATAACTAACTTTTTAAATGCTTTTGAAAAACATTTAGGGGAAAAGGAAAATGATCATGCTAAATATTAGGTGATAAAAAGCAGTATATAAATTCTATAAAAAGTATATCAAATGTATACATGTAAAATGTACACCATAAGGCTGTGTAATAATGCATATACATCCAATAAAAATATTATTAGTTTTTGCTGATTAAGTTATTTTTAATAGCATGTGTTTCTCCTAGCTGTAGATATATAACTTATTTCAGATAATTTAGGGAGGAACATAAAATACAAAAAAGAAAATAAAAATCACCTGTAACATCACTACTCAGAAATGAAGACTGTTGTACATATTTCCGATCTTTTTCTCATGCATTTATTATATTACTCCTATTACCACATAGTAAGACTACATACACATCTCTTTTTTAGCAGGAGTTACTTTTTGTGGTAAAATATCACAAATTTATATTTGAAACATTCAAATGTACAAAGAAAATGCAAACTCTTTCATTTCTATAGCTGATTTAATAATCACCCTTAGGAGCCCCATCCTAGTGGGAAGTGGGGAAAAAAACACCTGCTAATCAGCAGGTATTCAGGCATATAATATGAAAAATAGAGGCATTTATTGAAGAAGATACAAGACACAAAAAACATTGTACACAGGACAATGACACCTCAGTCCCCTTCAAAGTAGGCACCTTGGGATCTCACACAGTTCTCCCAGCATCTCTTCCACTATTCAAAACACGCTGCAAAATTCTGTGTTGGAATTGCCATCAGCTGCCCAGTTGTATTTTCCCAATTCTCATCAATGGTCTGAAATCTCTTCCCTTTCAAACGTGATTTTAGTATTGGGAAAAGCCAGAAGTCGCAGGGCACCAATTCTGGTTGATTGGTAGCAGTCTGAATCAAGTCATTAGCAACTGCAGCATGAGGTTCCTTCTGCTCTAGTAGCAGAAGCGGTCGAACAAATTTTGCCATGACATGTTTCATGCCAAGATCCTGCATCACAGTCTCAGACACAATAGTTTTTGGAATCCCCAGATCAGTTTCTAGTTCTCTCACTGCCAGTCACCAATCTTTGTAGATTGCCAACGTACACGTTCAACATTCTCAGGTGTTCTGCTTGTTGCAGGCCTTCCAGAATGTGGATCATTTCTAACGGACTCTCGACCACCTTTGAAGGATTTGTGCAACACTTTTATTTGTGCTGCACTCACTGCATTGCCCCTGAAAGCCTTCTGAATCACCCACAGTTTCCATGGAGAAATGTTCAAACTTAACACACACACACACACAATTTTTTTTGGTTTCTTTTTATTGTTGTTCCAGTACAGTTATCTCCATTATGCCCGCACCACTCCACCCGCCCCACTCATTCCCACCTCCCACCCTCAATCCTACTCCCCTTTGACTTTGTCTGTGTGTCCTTGACAACCCCTCCCTCTTTTTATCCCCATAATCCCCTCCAACCTCCCCTCTGGTTACTTGCAGTTTGTTCTTTATTTCGATGTCTCTGGTTATATTCTGCTTGCTTGTTTGTTTTGTTGATTAGGTTCCACTTATAGGTGAGATCATACGGTATTTGTCTTTCACCACCTGGCTTATTTCACTTAGCATAATGATCTCCAGTTCCATCCCTGCTGTTGTGAAGGGTAGGAGCTCCTTCTTTCTCTCTGCTGCGTAGTATTCCATTTTGTAAATGTACCATAGTTTCTTGATCCAGTCATTTGTTGATGGGCACTTAGGTTGCTTCCAACATTTGGCTATTGTAAATTGTGCTGCTCTGAACATTGGGATGCACAGGTTCTTTTGAATTGGTGTTTCAGGATTCTCAGGGTATAATCCCAGCAGTGGAATTGCTGGGTCAAAAGGCAGTTTCAAGCCCTGGCTGGCGTAGCTCAGTGGATAGAGCGCGGGCTGGGATCCAAAGGGTCCCGGTTCAATTCCCAGCCAGGGCACATGCCTAGGTTGCAGGCCAGGTCCCCAGTGAGGACCATGTGAGAGGCAACCATACGTTGTTGTTTCTGTCCCTCTCTGTCTCCCTCCCTTCCCCTCTCTCTAAAAATAAAAAAAATAAAATAAAATCTTTTTTTAAAAAAGGCAGTTTCATTTTTATTTTTCTGAGGAAATTTCATACTGTTTTCCACAGTGGTTTTAACACAAAATTTGATGCAGATTTGTTGTTCTATTCACTCAGTCATTTTGAATGTGATGGCCACATAGTACACACGCTCACTCAATGGCATCTACCACCTCCACTGACTAGTACAGCGAAGTCATCATTGTTCATGCATGTGCTTTCCAGTCCACTCTCCTTAGCTGCCAGGTTACAATGATGTCGCATAAACCGTTCTCATGATATTAACAATGGCTGGGCTTTTTCTGGACAGACTTCGTATTTCAATTCTGTTTCAGTTTAAACACTCCTTCAGCTTAAACATTTATCTATTCAAAATATGACTTGCCAAAACTGCTGGTTTAAATGTTCCCTCTGGAGTGTCTTCAGAGCAGCCTCTCAGAGCATCTGCACCACCCTTTCCCTTACCCAGGAAGCCTAAAGGACAGAATATGTAAAGGGGCTCACAAGCTCCTTCTGGCAAGGGGAAGAAGAGGTCCTTGATCTGTCTGGATAATTTCCCATGAACACCACTGCTATTGTCAGCTACAGGGTGGCTTTCTTCCCTGGATTGATTCCTGTGGAGATGGGGCTGGGACTGGGCTCTTGGGAAAAGACTACCTGCACTCACTCCGGGCCTGTGGTCCTGGACAGTTGGTTCTGGTCATGATGCCCGGAAGAGAGACCTCTTGACTCCAACACCAGGCTTCAGTAGGTCCAAGGGCGCTGTCACATTCCCACACCATATTCATTTCTCAAAAGTCATAGCACTAGACAAAGGGTCAATTTTACCATATGTAAATTTTAACTCAAAAAAACCAAAGCTTTTTTTTGAATGATAATGGGAAATTTGCCAAGAACGTTCACATTTGCAAAAGAAAAATATCAAAATTCATGAATTAACCACAGAATTAAGATTTTCGGAAACAGAGACTTCCAGCAAGATGGAGGCATAGGTAGACGCACTGTGCCTCCTCACACAACCAAAAGAGGAAAAATAGCAATTTAAATAAACAAAAACAGCCAGATCTGACAGAAAATCGAACTGAGTGGAAGTCCGACAACCAAGGAGTTAAAGAAGACACATTCATCCAGACTGGTAAGCAGGGCAGAGCCGGGCAGGAAGCGTGTGGAGAGCAGGGTGGAGAATGCCCAGCGAGCCAGGTGGTGAGTGCACAGCAGGACGGCGGTTTGTGGAGTGGTACTGGCAGCTCTGCAGCTGCTGGGAGAGACCCGCAGCAGGTGTGCCTGACCAAAACGCAGCCAGCACCCGGCCCACCCGGACCCAGCGGGGCTAAAGTTGGTGGACTAGGCGGGTCCTCATTCGTGTGTACAGATAAACCAGGAGAAAAAGCTGGGAGGACCGAGCAGCGACCCACCAAATCAGGGAAATAAGACTTCAAACCACCAATTGAGGGCACCTATGGGGGCTGAGGCGGCAGTGGGAGGAACTCCCGGCCTCACAGGAGAGTTCACTGGGGAGACCCACAGGAACTTGGAACTGTGCAGACCCACCCACTCAACCCAGAGCCAGTGCAGGGGGGCCCAACTTGCTTGGGGGTAGCAGTGTGGAGAGCAGAGCAAGCTCCATTGTTCTCTCAAGACCCGCCCCCACAGGCTGCGTCACAACACAGCTGCGTGGGTTACCCTGCCCCCACAGATAGCGTCACAAAATAGCAACGTGAGTTGACCCGCCCTGGTGAACACCTAAGGCTCTGCCCCTTAAAGTAACAGGCGCACCAAGAAAAAGAATGACCGAAATGAAAGAATACATCAAAGCTCCAGAAAAAATACAACTAAGTGTCAAAGAGATAGCCAACCTATCAGATGCACAGTTCAAAGCACTGGTAATCAGCATGCTCACAGAATTTGATGAAAAACTGTCACAATTGCTTGAACAAATGAAGGATAATATAAAAGAAATGAGGGGAAATCTGCAGGGAACCATTAGGGATGAGAAGGAAACTGGGACTCAAATCAACAGAGTAGACCAGCAGAAAGAAAAAAAAACATCCAAACAGAAAAGAATGAAGAAACAAGAATTCAAAAAAAATGAGGAGAGGCTTAGGAACCTCCAGGACATCCTTAAACGTCCCAACAACCAAGTCATAGGTGTGCCAGAAGGAGAAGAGGAAAACCAAGGGATGGAAAACTTATTTGAACAAATAATGAAGGAGAACTTCCCCAAGCTAGTGAAGGAAATAGACTTTCAGGAAGTCCAGGAAGCTCAGAGTCCCAAAGAAGTTGGACCCAAAGAGGAACACACCAAGACACATCATAATCACATTACCCAAGATTAAAAATAAGGAGAGAATCCTAGAAGCAGCAAGAGAAAAGGAGACAGTTACCTACAAAGGAATTCCCATAGGACTGTCAGCTGATTTCTCAAAAGAGACGTTTCAGGCAAGAAGGGGCAGGAGAGAAGTATTCCAAGTCATGAAAGGCAAGGACCTACATCTCAGAATACTCTATCCAGCTAAACTCTCACTTAGAATGGAAGAGCAGATAAAGTGCTTCTCAGATAAGGTCAAGTTCAAGGAGTTCATCATCACCCAGACTTTATTATATGAAATGTTAAAGGGATTTATATAAGAACATAATCAGCAAAAGAAAAAAGCAAGCAAAATACAACCAGAGACATTGAAATTAAGAACAATCCGACAGTAACCAGAGGGGAGGGGGGAGGGGACAATGAGGGGAAGGGTTTTCAGGAACTACTATAAAGGACACAAGGACAAAACCAAGGGAGAGGGTGGAAGCAAGAGGGGGAGGTGAGTTTGGCTGGGGTTGGAGAATGTGGTGGGGGGAAAATGCAGACAACTGTAAATGGACAACAATAAAGTAATTTTTAAAAATTAAATTAAATTAAATTTTAAAAAAAGATTTTGGGAAACAAATAACAAAATAGGCTCCCCCTCAAAAAAAAAAAAAAAAAAAAGGAATTTAAAGAAACTATTCTAAGGCTTCTGGCTTGAGGTGAATGTATGAATGGTGGGAGCTAGTGGTGTACCAAGGGCAAAGAGGTTTGACAAGATGGGGTGCACTATTTGCAGTAATCAATTCAAAGTAATTATAAAGCTGATGAAAATTCAGTTTGCTTCTTATTGTCACTATAAACCAGCAATTCTAAACAATGTCACTGATAAGTTACTCCCTGAAGAAAATGTGTTGGTCTAAGTTCTAAACCACTGCCATGGTTATTAAGTTTTAGTAACATATTCTATATATAAACTTGGATTTAGCACATTTTTATTACTTATTCTTTAGTAAGCACTATATTCCATGCAGAAGTTATTTCATAGAAATGACTAATTTTATGGGATTTATATATATGTAATCATATGGCCTGGCCCCTAATGCTTGTTTGTTTGAAAGAACTGGAACTTGCTTCAGGTGTAGTTCCTGTCTCTGACCTATGTACATCTGCAAATGCCTACTCCTATGTTTGAAGAGTAGATAGTAGATTCTAAATAAACAATTAGCACAGTGATTATAACAGGAGAAACACAACTTGAGTTATTTTAATTCTATCCTTCTACCTGCAAGTCATTCTTTGAAATTTGCAGAATTTACTCTGTTTGGAGTATTTCTTCGTGTTTTCTGCCTTTTTTTTTTTTCAATTATTATTGGGTTGGCCAAAGAGTTCATTTAGTTTTTTTCTGCACGATGGCTCTAGTACTGCTCAGTTGTCTTTAATTTCATTCAAAACAATTTTGTTAGACTGTACTGTGACAGCTGTCATTATCGGCATGCATTAAAAAAAAAATCACCCTGGCTGGTGTGGCTCAGTGGATTGAGTGCCAGCCTGTGAACTGAAAGGTCACTTGTTTGATTCCCAGTAAGGTCACATGCCTGGTTTGCAGGCCAGGTCCCCAGTTGGAGGTGTACAAGAGGCAACCCACACATTGATGTTTCTCTCTCTTTCTCCCTCCCTTCCCCTCTCTCTAAAAATAAATAAATAAATCTTTTTTAAAAATTCCGATTAATAAAGTTATTGGTGAAAATGAAAAAATGTGTCTTTTACTTTGCAGAAAAAAACTAAACAGACTTTTTGGCAAATCCAATACTTTGTTATTAAGTACTCTGGGTAGGTCACTTTGGGACCATTTACTAAAATAGGAAATAGAGGCAAAGAAAACATTTAGGAGAAAATAATTTGGGGGTCAATTTGAGATACTGAATTTGACAAGTTCTGAGGGACAGGCAATTGAAAATACTCTCTAGGCAGCTGGAAATATGGGGAACTGGGGAAAGAGAACAAGATCTCATGACTAGAAGAGTAAGACAAGTACCTAGAGAGGGCAGAAATCAGGGAGGAAAAAAGTACTCAGAAGCATAAAATGTTATAAAATCAATTTGTATTTTTAAGCCAATTTATTATAGAACCTGCAAACCAACTCCACTAGATTTGGCAACCAGGAGGTCTTTGGTGGTCTTCACAAAAGCAGTTCCCAAAGGGCAGTAGACCTGGCCACTTGGCTGAAACACAGGACTGGAGAATTAGAAGCTCAGAGTGGGACTTGCTGAGTGAGCTTCAGTGACCTACAGAATGAAGTACCTGCATCACACCCATCAGGATTATTTGAGACACTTGTTTAAAATTTCTGACTCAAGGGCTCTGTAACAGACATTTGAATCACAATCTCAGGAGGTAAAAACTCAAGACTAGGTTTCTTTAATAACTTCCCCAGGTAACTCTTATACATACGAAAATTTGAGGACCACTGGACTACATGCTCTCTCTGGTCCATTCTACCTCTAACATTCTGTAGTTCAATAGTTTTTCTGAAAATAGGATGTTAAAGCAATGATTACTGAAATGTACCCAGAAGTCAGAAATTAGCTGATAAACAAACAGTAATCAGAAATACTCTGGGCAGAAATAATACTTTTGAATTCATTTACATCAACTCATTTCTATTATGTGGTACCATCATTCTAACGAGGGTTGCAGAAGAGCTATAGCTGTGGCAACTGTAAGTTCATGGGCAGCTAGGAGACCCATGGAGACAGAGTTGTGGACCAGTGAGCTATGTTAAACGAGAATGAAAAAGAAAAAGTTCTGCTTGGTGGTAACGAGGTGCTAAAAATAAGCCATGCAAACTAAAAGTTCCAAATTACTATTATTAGATACATTCAAAAGATATTCAGTGTTATTCTCTCTTTTGGTTTGGGAAAAATAAATACGTTTTTTTATATATACATATACATATTACATTATACACATACACACACACATACATATAAATAGAAAGTCAATATTTTATCTATATGTAAAGACAGAGAATCAATGTTTTTCCCCCTTAGGGAGGCTACAATTTTAATTAATATTCCCTAATTGGTACTGACGTTAATTGACTGGTGACAGTCTTATGACGGGCCTCTCTGCCAAGCTTCCTGGGTCAGGAGCACAATGAGCTCCATTATGCACAGAAGCCTTTTGTGTCCAGTGGTCTTTGACTAGGCAACACTTCTTTAGGTCTCAGAATACTGGAGCCAGAAAGATCCTTGAGAAGCCATCTAATTCAGCCTTCCACACATTGTTTTCTAAAAATGACTGCAACACCTCCCCAGCCCCACATTTAAGTCTAAACAAAGTATCTTCTCATTTCTCTCAAGTTCCTCCAGTTATTTCCTCTTGATGCATCTGTAGCATTCTATACATTAGATTACCCTGGGAAAGATAGTCTTGGGGTATGATTACATATGGAGTTGCATATTTGCTCTGCAGATTCTTTTTGTATTTTTTAAATACTTTTGATTTTTACTGTTGTTCAAGTATAGTTTTCTGCCTTTTCCCCCACCCCTCCCCACCACCCCAGCCTTGCCCACCTCCCTCCCCTGTTTCCAACCCCCCTTGTTATTGTCCATGTGTCCTTTATAGATGTTCCTGTAAACCCTTCACCCTTTTCCCCCATTATCCCCTCCCCTTCCCTTCTGGTTACTGTCAGCTTGTTCCCAATTTCAATGTCTTTGGTTATATTTTGCTTGTTTGTTTTGTTGATTAGGTTCCAGTTAAAGGTGAGATCACAGGGTATTTGTCTTTCACCACCTGGCTTATTTCACTTAGCATAATGCTCTCCAGTTCTATCCATGCTGTCACAAAGAGTAGGAGCTCCTTCTTTCTTTTTGCTGCGTAGAATTCCATTGTGTAAATGTACCATAGTTTTTTGATCCATTCATTTACTAATGGGCACTTCAGTTGTTTCCAGCACTTGGCTATTGTAAACTGTGCTACTATGAACATTGGGGTGCATAGGTTCTTTTGGAGTGGTGTTTCATATTCTTAAATAAAATAGCAAGTAAGTAGAAAACAAGTCCAAAAGTTACATGAGTTATATCTATGATTGTATATTAACCACAGTGTTTCAAAGACAGTTAACATACATACAGATAATGAGTGCAAGTCAGAGAGGATGGGCTGAAAAATGGGCAGAACTAAAGAGGATAGGAAGGGGGTTGGGGGAAGAAACTTCCCACCAGTATGTCACAGAATGAGAAGAGGGTTCGAAACCTCTAGCTTAAGATAAGTACACACATTACTGCAAATACATAAGTCATTTGCATGAAGAAAAGCATGGCAAGGGGAGAAAATAAAAATGGAAAGAAGATATTTTATACTTTTAATAAACTAGTTATCAGGTTTAAGACTCAGTATATGAGCTCTTTCAAAGGTAATGCAACCTATTTTAACTCCAAATAAAATCACTTCTAAACCATCTCACACAAATAAAAATTTTATCTAATTTATGAGGGTTTGCAGAAGACATTAACAAACTCATTCTTCTGTTTGCAATTCTTGTAGGAAACATCTCCTTATAGTATACCCAAATCTATCATACTGGAGCTTGAAGCCCGTATCTACTTTGTCTTCTAAATCAATCTCATAGCTCAAAACTAGCTTCAGAATAGTTTATATGGTTCAGATTGACAGTAAACCATCCCACGACATTTTTTCCGGACCAATAAACCCAATTTGTCATAAACTCTAAATTAATTCTTTTTACAAATTTACATGTACACTATATATACACAAGTAATTTCCCCTTTTCAGAGAGGTCATGTGCCTTGCCCAGAGTTGACAATTCAAGGTCTAATCCACAACCAGATCTTAGATTCAAGTCCCGTATCTTTTTTTCAGGCCATAGAATCATTTGAAAATCTGATGAAACTCACGGGTCAATCATCCTCCCCGAAGGGCGTACATCTAAATACATTTTGGTATACAATTTTAGAAAATGTAGATAACCCAAATCAGGGGCCTCCAACTTAGATAAATCAGTATATCGTCTAAGGGGCCATATTCAAGTTCAACAGTGTCACACAAGGTAACCCAAACAGATCTAGCAGGGCCCCCCTCGGTAGCTCCATTTGTGAGATAAAAATGAGTATAAGAAAAGAAAACAAGGCAAAGGTAAGAGGAAAGAAAAAGAAAATTAACTGTTGAGCATCAGTGTCATAAATTGATAAATAAAAGAGCCTTTCTCTCTCCTAATTTCCACTTCATTGCTTCCTTTTTGGCTCAAAAATTAATAGAGGTTACTAATCAAAGTAACCTTATACCAGATGTAGTTAAAAGAAAAAAAGGTGCTTTTTTTCTTTAGAATTACAATTCTTGAGGAAAAAATAGTTCCAAATTATCAGAGATCACAATAAATGTGGTGGTGATTTCAAATGCAATGTCTATGTGGATTGAAATGAAAATCTAAACATTTACTAAATAATTTTTAAGAGAAAGAAAGAATATACCAAAAACTTAGGAGATGTGACCTCTAGATGCTAAAACATCATAGGTAACTTTAATTTTCTTCTTCATATTTTCCTATATCTATGAAAATTCCCCAAAAATGTATAGTATGTTTAAAATTTGGGAAGCATCTATTAAACATAAGTCTATATTGCTACTGCATAGCAATATGTGTCACTTTAAAGAAATGAAGGAAAGATGAGGAAAGGCCAACTTGTTATATACTCAGCAGCTGGGTGGATGAGTTCCAGGGGTGGAACATTCACGGTGTTCAGAAATGACATACAAGAAGATTAAAAATGGTAAGAAAGAGGTGCCTACAGAAAGGAGAATAAAATAGAGTAAGAAGAATTACAGGGATAGAACTGCAGTAGTAGCAGATTAAAGTAGTGTGATAAAAATGTAATTAGAACCCATTTTGGTGCACAACAATACCGTCTCTTTTTCACTACAAAACTCATAATGAGTAATACAAAACCAATTATGAGGTGTATCCCTAAATTTTGCCATGCCACACACTCACCAGCCCCCATGTTCAGAGTTCATCAGAGTCCTCGTCAAACAATGCCTCCCTGCTGCATCTGACTGCTGGTCCCCAGCATCAGTGCATGGATTGTAGGCACTCTCCCACCATCCTGATTCTGGGGATGCCCCTGCAAGTCATCGGCCTGGGTAGTAGCCAAAGCAGGATGACTCTTCCACACCTTGATCATGTGCAGTCCTGCAGGAGGGCGATACAGTAAGCTTCCCTTGCTTGGCCCGCCGTGTGGCACAGGACCCTGTGAGTGACCACGCTGGCCATTGAATCCAAGCTGATGCAGAAATGGCACTGCTAAGGCTTTTCACACAACTACTCAGGAGGAAACAACTCAGAAGGACTAAATATTCTGTCCAAAGTCAGATGGCTAATCTGCAGCAGAGCAGGGGTGTTAAAAGACCCTGATTTAAGCCCTGGCTGGTGTAGCTCAGTGGATTGAGCACAGGCTGGGAACCAGAGGGTCCCGGTTCGATTCCCAGTCAGGGCACATGCCTGGGTTGCGGGCCAAGTCCCAAGTGAGGACCATGTGAGAAGCAACCACACATTGCTGTTTCTCTCCCTCTCTGTCTCCCTCCCTTCCCCTCTCTCTAAAAATAAATAAATAAAATTAAAAAAAAAAAAAAGACCCTGATTTAACATTTCTTTCCTCAACAGCACAGCCCCTTTACAGGCTTGAATGAGTTATTTGGTTTATCTTAATTATATACTACATGAGTAGCGGTAAGTCTACAGAAAGACTTTTAATCTTTCAATTTATTTTCCATTTCTTTTTCAGGTCAACAATGTGCTTACTAGGGAGCAATATGAAAAAGAATGCCTTCATGTCCTCATCATGCCTCTCCAATGACATGCATAAGGATTTCCAGGCCCAGGTTAGTGCAAAAGCAGCATTAAGTATGCCAAAGATTAAATATTTACCCAAATAAAAAACAGCCAGATTACACTAATAAGGGCCAGATTTAGATTTAATTTTAAGAGTCAAAGCCAGGCCAGTACTCTTCCCCCTTTGTCTGATTTCCATTCCCAAGCCACTTTCGGAATGCCCAGGGTTCTGTCTGCACAGAAGGTAGTAACACTCACCACGTCTAGAAGAGACAACTGCTCTCACCAACATCTATAATTCTACCCAACAGATAAGCTGAGGAAGAAAAAGAGAGACAGACACACTTTCCAAAGTTAACTCAGGAGTCTGAAGGAGGGCTCCAACAACCATATTGCTCTGCTCTCAGTGAGACAGCACAAGCTCTGCAAGTTACTAAACATATGGAAACACTAAATAAACTGAATTTCAAGAATTAATGCCAAAGCATTAAACTAAAAGACAAATTAATATGAAATATCTGAAGTAAATGTCCAAATAGCCCACTTATTATTTGAAAATGAAGTTTATAAAAGCCACTGATCATAGTATGATTGATGTGTTAAATCTCTCCTCCAGTCTTTTTGCTGCATTCTCTATTGAGTTACATACAACTTTACAAAAATTTGCTATTCCAAAACAATTCCACTTTCCACAGCTATTTGCCAGTCATGAACTCAAGACGCTTCTCTTAATTATTAAACATAAGCAATTCTAAATGAAGCTGCCCCCACCTCCTGCCACTCTTCTCCTCAGTCGCTGTGCCGCACGCCCAGCCTTCAAGTCTTCCAACAACCTCAGCCGCCTCCAACTTTAAGGCAACAGCTTCGTCTCAATTCTTTTACTCTCTAAAAGAATTACCTATTCACCTGTCAGGTGTCAGCTTAGACATTACCTCCTTAAAGAAGGCTTCTCAGAAAGGCCCCCTCTCTGATGCATTCTTTCCATAGTACCCTGTGCTTTTTTTTTTCCGCAGTGTTTACTGAAGTACATTAAACAAATAAATGAGCAAGCAAGTGAATATAAGCAAGTAGAAATATATTATTCCTACTTTCTCTTTGTAGAAGCAACTATTTCAATTTATTTTATTTTTTATTATGCACTGGCAAGCAGTGGCACTGAATGAGGCAAGGACTCTTCCCAAAGTTAGTGCATGGTCTTCCTCACTTTCACAATACAGACACACATTCCAATAGCGTGTGACACACAGGCTAGCACGAAAGCTTGCGTGTGTGTGCGTCTACTGAATATACTTGTATACATAATTTTTTAGAGCTTTTACCAAAAAACTTCAAATTATTTGTAAGGGGTCATTTGAGGACTCAAAAAATATTACACACACTATGACTCTGTCTCTGGGGCTAGGAAAACTGAAGCATTGTTGGGGAGGCTAAGGAAGGGGAGCAGGATAACATCTCTGTGTGCTGAAGGATCTCAGGTTTCTGCTCCTTCCTTCCCCAGGTCTTCTGCCTACTTTGGGCCTCCGGGGAATTATTATAGCCAGAGAAGTAATATAGGAAAAGGACATCTAGCCTCTCTAAAACCTAATGAAGGAGACCCCTCCATGAAGAAGCCCCTAATATTGAATAAAAATAAAGTACAGAACAGGGCAGGAAACCAACTGAGTTTCTTTCAAGCAAACGAAACACAGAACTAAAATCTGCAACAAAATTATTCTTTAGAGGTTGTGTTGAAAAAGAACTCTAATGTTGAATAATTTTTAATAATTTTTTAAAAATATCAAACATGAAAGAAATAGCTCTTTAACCTTCAACAACTTTGAGCAAGAAATAACTAAAGATATTAAAACTGTGATGTCCATATTCCAAAGGCCTTTTCACCAGAGTACACAGCACTGCATTAAAAACCGTGTACTTACTTAGCTACCCACTTAAGTGCCTCTTGAAAAATGAACACCATCAAGCTTGTTAAAAATAGAGCAAATCAGCTTTGTTTTACTGTCAGAGGCATGCACAGTGCATCCGCCCACTGCCTGCTTTTCTAATTTAACCACTAGAGTGGTAGAGATACAGAAATACATAAGAACAAACAGATAAAGACAAAACTCATCTCATTAGCAGTGTACTAGCAAGGGCTTCTACCCCGCTAATTAATGAGTAGTTTTTCATTATCTACTGTATGCCTACCATGTGCTAGCATTCAAGAAAATGCAAGACAAATGGGGGGGTGTGGCCCATGTTCCTAATTAGAAAGCTTTTCATCTAGTTGGAGAAAAATAACTAATGGCCATAAGACAAAAATCAAGGAAACAAATAGCACTATGTAACTAAGTATGAAGTGGCATTGTAATTTTTTTAAAAAATCAAGACCATTGTGAATTTGAAAATAAAGGTTTTCAAAAGGCAGCACAATCTGGGCTGAACTTTGAAAATGAATAGGATTTAGACTGGCAAAAAAAAAAAAAAGAAAGAAAGAAAAAAGAGGAAAGGGCAGTCCCGTTTCTGAATGTTAGGAGGAGAAATATAAGCAAAGAAAGAGCAGTTGGGTGGGGAGCTGAGAGGTCACCTGGCAGACTTGAGGCTAGAAGGATACTAAAATCAGAGGTTCAAATGGGAGAACAGGGAAACAATGGAGTAGAACCAGACTGTGAAGAATCTGGAAATCCACACCCAGTATTACAAACAGACCTGGTAGATTCCCCCGTGGAAAGCAGCAAGATTAGAGAGGCAGCACT